>VZRH01006476.1:360016-415809 GCA_013397555.1 Urocynchramus pylzowi
TGTTGTTCTGGTTGCGTGAAGGGGGGGGGGGGAGGGTTTTGTTAAATATATGCTAGGCACATTAAGAGTGGATTCCTTCCAACTGGGAGACAAGGGTTAGCATTAGAATTTATAGAACAAGACTGCCCATCTGCTCTGAATGTCCACACCTAACATCTGAGCAGTATCAGAACTGTTGTTCACTGTTCTCAGTGGTGGTTTTAGACCAGGAATCATAAGCATCCCCCATCCTGAAACTTCAGTTTGTCATTCAAAATTTGCTAAAACAAAGAGGATGCCTGGGAATAATTGTCCTACTTACATAACCTGGATTACCCTGAATTAGGGAAGCTTTGGGGCAACTCTGTGTAGACAGGAAGACCCTTCCACTTAGGGGTACCATTTTTTTGTGTTCCTGTATTGTTTGAATTAATATTTGGAAGATCTCATGAATGACCTCAGATATTCAGGGATGTGAAAAGTTATTTTGCCTTACTTCTGATTTAGTGCTAAACATAAAGAGATGGCCAGAAGTTAAGTGACATCAGACATTTTTTGCAGTTGGGAACATCACTGGTAGAGCTGACCTGGAGCAAGCACTCTGCTTAGAAGTTTAAGAGGATGTTTTAAAGTTGGAAGCACTGTTATGCTAACGCACACATGGAGCATACTCTCCTCATTACTGCATAACATTCAGTGTGTTTGCTTATGCTTTGTTTTGTTCTGGTTTTTAATACCAAATTGTTGGCTTTTGCTTTCTACGTGTACATATACATTATATATATAAACTGGTTTTTTTTTTTACATGCAGTATGTAGGACAGTAGCATTTTGTAAGATACATAAAGGGCTATATGAGCTAAATGTGGTAAATTAATATATATTTTTAAATTATTTCTTTATTATTCCAATACTACTTCTACCACTGAAAGTCTCAAATCTTAATTCTTGTTTTGTAGAGAAGCTTCTATTCTAAGGCAAATCCAGAGAAAAGGTTTTTATGGAATTCTTTCCTCTAGTCTGTTACAATATAATTTTTTTCAGACAAAAATTGAGGTTTCAGTAACTAAAATAACTAAAATAGTTTATTTAAATTTCTGTTGATAGTTCACTATTTGCATTTGCTTTTCAGTGCTGGAGAACACTCAGCTTGGCACTATGTATTTTTTCCCCCCACTAATATTTATTGCTTATTAAAAGACTGTGACATGGTACTGGAACTGAATGAGCCTGCTCTGTAAACACTCTGTTTTGCCTAGTACTGGGATAGTCTTACTGAAATCATTAACCCCTCTGTAAGGGGGTCATAAATTTATAACTAATTCCTTGTTTATGAACATTAATTGCTAAGGAAGGCATTACATTCTAATGATTCTTATTCAACTTGCCCTCGTCATATGTACTGATTTTATTTAGAGATGTTGAATGTATACCTGTTTGAAGAGTTAGTACAAATAAACGTTTTTGTCTTGGGAATCACTTTGGTTTCTGTTGTCTCATTTTACAAGGCTTGCAGTTAATATTTTATTCACTTGATGGAATGTATGTTTTTCTGGTTGTGGTATGAAATGATAGCTGATATGAGATTACCATGCAAGAATATAAATTTTTAAAAGAGCTATTTGGTGTTCAGATGTCAGCATTTTCTTTCTTTCCATTAGTGATAGAGTTGTGGTGTCTGACCTCTGAAAACAGGTTCTTGTCTTCAGTTCCTTCAGTTGCTGTGAAAGCCACTGGAGGGCACTGGTTGGTAAGTGGCTGATTCCATCCGCTCTGGAGTTACTCTTCTGACCATTTCTGAATTTCCTGAGGTTCCTGCATGACTGCACCTGTCTTACAGTGTGTTCCTTGTGTTTAGGAGATGGTTATAGTTCAGCACCAGAGATGCATGTGCGTAGATCCACTGGAATTGAGGGAAGGAGCTTGGTATAAAAGGCCCAACATATTATAACCTCCACCCAAGGCACTGCCTTGCCTGTCATTGGAGACCCTCCCAAGTACAGGGCAACAGCCACTACCTCAGCTGTTGGACAATATGGTCAGTGAGATCTTTCAGTATCACTGTACTGTGTACCCAACAATGTTTCTGTTGGGTGTTGAAGTTGAAAGACTTTGGGAAGTAACAAGGGCACATTGTGCTCAGTTTTATTAGTTTGTATGTCAGCCAAAGGGGTGGGAGGTGTCACAAGTGTTTATCCAGAGAAGGAAGCATCTGCTACTTAGTGTGGGACATCATACTGTAAAACAAGTATGGTTTTCTTGGTGACCAGAATAATGCATTGTCTACTGAAAGCCTCAGTGCAGTTAATAAAATGAGAGCAATGTCTTAATCCATCATTTACACATAGGGATACTGAGAGGAGTAAAGATGGTTTCCCAGCAAATCTGTGCCTAGTTGCATTTTATTCCTATTTTTAAGACAGAATTTTAGCCATTAAGTAATTTCTTGTACTTTTACCTCAAAATTATATTCATTTTAAGAGTGCATGAAATCAACCAATAAAATAAGTATGTAAGTATCTCAAACATACCATCCAAAAGGGCTTAAATTCTAATTAGCCTGAGTCAACAGCAAAGTAAAAACTCATCACAAGAGAATTAGGATGGACACCTTTGTTTTATGTATCCTCTGAAGGGGTGGTGCTTTCTCACTAAATCAGTGCAAACAGGCTGGGTGTCTCTCATTGTCTGACTGCAAATAACAGCCAGGCTGTACAAGAAACACAGCAGACAAGAAGTCTGTGTCCAGTGGTCTGTGCTGATAGTTCTTCATGGAGTCATATGAATGAATTACATAGATTTCACAGCAATGAAATTGGATAATGCTGAAATAAAATGTCCTGGAACACATGGCATGTCATATTATTAGAAAGTGTAAAACTGTTCTGTTTCTGCCTGTTTCCTGGCTACATGGATTTTTCTCCTGTGATTTGCCATGAGCTGATAGAAATCTGAACACTAAAAGGTAACACTTCCATTTTGAATAATGAATGAGAAGAGCATCTGCCTTCAATCCCAACATGTGCTAAGGAGAGGTGTTTGGCATTCAGGTTAAATGAAACATGGTTCTCTCTCAGTCTGTTCTAACTTGATTTTAGAGCCCTGCTTTGGGTAAGGATTTTGCAATACTCTTGGTCTGTCAGTCTAATCCTGCTCTTACTGAAAACAGTTGCAGAACTAGATTTTAAGAGGAGAACAATAGGATGACACTCAGCATAATGGTATCTCTTGTCAGAGTTCCCCATATCGAAATTGAATTTACCTATTTGTTATATTTACCTGTTACTTACAGTATCTGTTTTAGGTTTAGTGAAGGGTAATTGTAAGGACATTGGGAACCATTTGTTGATTATTTCTGTAAGTTACTGTGTGAATTTCTGATTTTCTGTGTGAATTACTGATTTTAAAAGTATGGTCTTCCTATAAGTTATGCTGAAGGAATCAGTGAATGATAAATAAAATACCACTCTGACCTGTGTGAGCAGTCCTGATTGTTTAGGTGGATGTAGCTGCCAGAGTCTGCTCAGTCTAACCCACATTGCACTCTGATGTTAGTGTTGCTGTTTGTTGCTACAGTGCACATTTCCTTTTCTCACCTGGATGAGAGTCATACAGTGTCCTTCACCCTACAGCTTTTCTTCATGCCTGTTCCACTTTCCTTCTTGTCTTTGTGTAGTTGCACCTCTATGTGCTGTTTTGTTGTGACCCTTAAGAAGAGTTCTTCATATCAGAAGGTGGATGTGTGTACATGCTCACACATGCTCATCTACACAGGTAAACCCTTACTTAGTTTGGTTTTGAATGTTTGTGTGCACAAATAAGCTTTGTAAGGTGCTGGGAATTTGCACAGGATTTTAGCAAGGCCACCAAGAGGATTAATGTTCAGCTGCCTTTGCACTAGCTAATGTCTGTCTATCCATTTAAAGCTATCTGGCTGTGAAGCTAGTACATAGATTTCTTCCCGCCTGTCCTCGGTGCCTGGAATGGCAATAAGTCAGGTTGGGGTAATTGAAAACATTGCTACTGTTTCAGGGGAACAGTATCACATCCATGCTGCCAGTCCCTGAAGCTCTGAAATGCCATGTTTGTAAAGAATAGTGCATATTTCACGTTCAGGTGAAAGTAATAGTGACATTAATTGAACTAGTTTGCCCTTTCTTTCTCCAAATCTGGGTTTATTATAAACCGAATTCTTGTAATAGGAACATGCTTCAGCTCTCAGCGTGATAGATTTTTTTCTGTATGATTTGTGTTTTTGAGGACTTGGTGAGTATCTTTCAGTTTGATGATTACTGAGCACAGGCATGTGGTAGGCTCAGAAAGTACAGCCTTGGGGATTTTCAGTTTGCTCTTTTGCTATTTAAAGGCTGGAGAGAGCTGGAAAGCAAGCCAAATCTGTTAGCAAGCACTGGCTGGGTTCCTGATCTACATCATTTTAAATACTAGTATTTGAAATGCAAAGTCAAACACAAGCATTTGCATCACAGCTGCTCAGGACTGTGAGGCTTTTTTTTTTTTTTTTTAAACGTGCTGTTCTTTTTTTGTGGTACCCACTTCCTGTATTGTTGCATCGAGAAATAAACCTACATGTATTGTGATCCATGCTTTAGGAGGCTCTAAATACTTGAAAGCAAAGTGAGCACAAAGCAAGCTGCTCTGTACTGTGATTGCTGAGCAGAGCCAGCCTTGGCTGTGCTTGTGCTTTGGATTAAAGCCCAAGTTTTATAGAAGTATTTTTAGTGGTATTTTTAAACCAAATTCATATTTTTTTCCAATTCCCACTTATCGTGCAGATTTGCAATGGAATGTGAGAGAGATGCTTTGGGTATTTTGTTGTTTCTGGGCTTTTATAAAACTTAATGTAGGTGTCATCAACATTGTTTTCTTCAAGCTTCAAGCTAGGTGGTAATTGCAGCAGCGCTTGGTCGTGCCAGTCTTCCCTTGTCTTTGTTTAGTCTTACCCTCCTGTTTTCTTTATCTGCATTTTTTCAGGCTGTAGGCCACTACAGATAAGGAATACCTTTCATTACTCCCAGAGCTTTAGCCAGCATGGAAAAAAAAGGATCAGCATGCTGCCATGTGCATTTAGCCTTGTCTTACGTTTGATGCCCAGCAGGGAGGTTAAGTGGCATAAGGTCTTCCAAGCTTTCATACTCTTGGGTTTAATCCTTATGCCACTCTAATCTTTATTCATATATTGACTGTTTTAAAATAGCAGAAGCTGAAGTTGTTTCTTAGTGGTGTTTCCTGGTGCAGCTGCTCAGTCTGCTTTAAGTCTCTAGAGTAGGTGATAACACCAAGATCTTGGTAGCTAGCAATGATCTTTAACCCATTAGTGCTTAAGCTTTGTAACAAAAGCTGCTTGTGTTGATACTAATGTATTCCTGTTCTGGATACAGAGTATCCTACACTTAGGTGTTGTTTACCTAGTTACAATACTCACATAATTTTTCCCCCTCAGAAATTTTATCTCCATTATGAATGACTATACATTATTCACAAATGCATTCAAAAACTGGTAATTCAGCTCCTTGAAATCATTTGGCAGAGGAATGTGCAGTTTCCAGGTATGACAATTTCCAGGTGTGGCTTTTCTTCCAAAATAAAATATGGTTGCCTTGACAAGGCTGGGCAAGGCTAGAGCAGCAGAGGTGTTTGCTAGCAGGCACAGTTAGCTTTCTGAAAGCAATCAGATTAGAGTGGAATGGGGTTGCACTGCAAACCCTAAAGGTAAATTGTTTTAAGTGTTACCTTGTATGTACTATGTGTGGAGAAGAGAGGGAACAGAATGCAAAGTATTACATTTGTTGGAACATAAGGAATGAGCCTAAGTCAGTTTTAACCAGTGCAAGAGATGATAATACAAGAACATGCCCTGCAATACAGGAAGAGTGAAGACAAAGCTGTTGAGAGTTGATTGAAGCCCCTTTTGGTCTGTCAGTCTGTACCAGGCATGGCTTCATGGTAACAGCTGAGTGCAGCAGCATTCATTTCAAAACTAAAACCTGGAAAATGTCTCCTCAGAGAACTTAGCAGTTGCCGAAGTGGAAGAGAGATTTCACAAACACACTTGGTGTTATCAAAATGCACAGAGATAAAACCATTGCTGTTGAAGTTTGCTTTCCATTCCATGTATTGTTTCTACAAGCAAGAAATGGAAAACTAAGATGAGAAAAATATGCTGTTCATGCGTTACAGACAACCTATACAGAGGAAATATGCACTTCACTCACTTTGCTGTGGGATCATGAGAGTTCATGAAAATGTGATGATGGTTATGAGAAAGGCTGGCAAGAGAAATAGCTGCAACTTCCTCGGAGTTGCACATACTGTATTTAACAAGTGAGAAGTAATCAGAAGTGTTGGTTACCTTCTCATCAGTTTGTGATTTTTCTCAGAGCTAAGCTAAGCAGGATTAGGTCTGACTAAGTAGTCAGAGATAAGCCCTCAAAGCAAAGCTCCTCAAAATGTTCTTCCTGAATTTCTGAGGGATTTATCTTCCTTCTCTTTTGCAATTGCAGATTCAGAGCTAGAAGCGGGAGCCCTAGGTAATGGTAAGGTAACCATAACCCTGGCTATTAATATTTTTATATAATCTTAAGACCAAATAAGTATAATGCTGCTAGCAGCTCTGCCCTGTTGTCACCAGAGGCTGAGGTTAAATGAAAATAATTGAGCAAGAACACTCCAAGGATAGTCCTGACTCCAGATGTGATTTTATTCATCGAATATAGGTGGGCTGGAAATCTTCCTGGTTGCTTCCACCTGAGAATTTGCATGTTGTACCCAAGCTCTCTTCCCTAGCACAAAGACAGCATCACTGTTCTGGGCCTTTTTTTTTTTTTTTAATTGCTACTGTAATCAATCCTAAAGTGAAGAGTAGTGGATGTGGTTACATGATTTTTGAAGAGGCATTAGTGTGAAATGACCATGTTTAACTAGAACCTGTCATGTCGGCATGTGGGCTGGATCAGGAGAGCACCCAAGGAGCAGTGGGCAAATATTGGGAGGTTTGAACATCTCTGTACTTGTAATGTTGGGACATTAATTATGCCCAGAGTGCATGGATAGACAGATTTAAGGAAACAGAATGGGAACATTTGAGAAACTCAGCTCAAGGTACCTTGTGTTAATTACTGAATTAGACTAAAATAATTTAAAAGTCATTATGTGGTAATGACTGGGAACTCTGCACCAGCTAACCAGGCTTCACACGAGTCCTCCTTGAATGCATCACTGAAAATGAGAGTGTGGCTCATTGTTACAGAAGTTATATGGTGAATATAACTAGTTAGGGAACCTAAACTATTCAAGGCAGTCTGCTAGAGTCAGGATAAAAGCATTTCAACTGGACTGTTAGAAAGCAATTCCTCAGATTGCTGACCTTGCTGGACATACCTTAAGGAAACAGTGACATCATTCCCTGGGACTGCTTGCTGACTACCTGCTTCTGTGTGTTAAATTCACATTTTAAAAAAGGAAATACATGCACATACAACACTTGAACAGAAAAAAATGTTTCATTTTCAAGTCTGCGTTCATTTCTGAAGTATTAGTCTTATCATATGATTTATCTCTATTCAATGCAGTTTTCTTGGGCATACCTATTTACAAGTCTTTGTGTAGCTAGACAGAGCTTTGGAAAGATTATTTTGCTTTCAAAGGAATTATCTGTTTTGAGATGATTAGTAAAATATATTGAAATCCAGTAGGCAAATCTCAAGGACTAGCTGATCTTCAGTTTAATATGGATTCAGTGTGTTTGGGGTTGGTGGTGATATGGGTTGGCAAATTTTTTATTTTCTGTGCTGCCTTTGAATGAGCACAACTTACTGCATCTGCTTTAGTCCAGCATTCTCGACTGATTATAATGAACTGGCATTTTTTGGAACAACTTAAGTCAGAGGATTCACTGCCACACACACAGGGTAAAGGTAGTTTCTCTGTGTAGTGATCGTGGAGAGTCTATGCCTCTCTTTGTCACTCGTCTCAAAAAAACTATTTTCAATCACATCAATAAAGAACTGGAAATTAAAGGTTTCTTTTTCAAGGGAGGGATGCACAGAGTGCAAGTACATGGGGGGTGTAGTCCTTCAAGTCCTGCCTCTTCTTCACTTCCCCTAATTCAGAAGTGAACTTGAACTGTATCACTCACACTCAGATGAGGGAGAGTGAGGATGTGCAAACTCTCCTTTCCCCTCTCCTAGAGAGGCCCCCTTCCATGGCTTCCTTTCTGTGCTCTTACACAAACACTGGAATACTCGTCCTTGTAATAGAGGTGTCTTCACCAGCATTTTTTTTTTCCTCTTCTATGTGTGTTTTTTTCTTATCACTGGTTGCCTTACACTGGGTTGCTTTATATATTGCAGTATTTTTGCAGGCTGGAGGATGATTTATTCACCTATAAATCAGCTGCTGGTTAGATAGATACCTTGAAATACCCATTGAGGTATCCCAGTGTTGTTCATTGCTATTGATGAAGATAATTTGTTAAATCCTACATTTCAGCACTGATGAACTGATGTAATCCACTTATTCATATTTCCCTTACTTGTGAATTACATGAAGAAAATCTTCACTAGTAATTTCAGACAGCCCATAAAAGAAGTATTGTAGCACAAGAAGGATGCTTGCACGCAAGAAATCATATAATCAGTTAAATTGGACAAGACCTCTAAGATCATTGAGTCCACCTGTTAACCCAGCACTGCCATCTTCACGATGAAACTATGCTCCCAAGTGCCATACCCACATGTTTTTTGGAACACTTCCAAGGATTGTGATTCCACCATTTCCCTGGGCAACTTGTTCCAATGCCTGACCACTCTTTCAGTGAAGAAATTTTTTCTAATATCAAATCTAAACTTCCCTTGGAGCAAATGAGATTTCATCAAAGTAATACCTGGTTTAAATATATAATTGCTAACTTCAATATTTTTCATTGCACTGCCTGCTGGAACAATGAATCATGAAATTATGACCTCCCTGATTACTCCTTCACTGAAATAGCAAAACACTTTAAAAAAGAAAGCCCAGCAGTTTGATGCGTGACCTTCATTTGCACACATCGATACAGCTTGTTTCCTGGGCCTCTGATTGAACCCTTGTGAGGATGGCAAGTGAGTAATTATTTGATTGGTATATTCAGAGAATCACATTGCTTTTGTAACATCATAGATTTGATATATTTAGTGACCACTGATGGGTTTTTTTTAATAATTGTCTGGATCTATGAGACATGCTCTTGTATGCCTCTGTATATGTATAAATATATATAATCAGATTTCTGATGTGCTGAGAAGATGAAGGTTAAGCTATCACATCTTCATCTTCATAGTCTTAACTGACTGATCAATTCCAGGTGAACATGACAAAGAGGCAGGTTACCAGAAGATATCAAATTCTTGTAAATGCCAAGAATGTGCTAATGGAGGATATGCTCTCTGTAGAAAAATCTACATGGAATACATTGCTTTTACAAATGCCCCCACTGCAGCCAGCACAACCAATGGAGTCTGTGCTTTTCTTGATCATTAAGGTGAGCCAGCCTCAAAGTTTATAGGAAAATAAGCTTTTTCATTGTAGGGATGTATGGAGACATCCGTATAATTAAAAATCTCACATCATAATTGTCTCATAGTTAGCATTAAGCCAGACATTTGCAAATGTATTATGGACTTCATTCACCTCAATATCAGTAATTAGAGCCACATCCATCACAGAGCATCCTCTCCTTACTCCAAATCTAGTACTGCAAACCACAGGGCTGTGCCAGTTCACATAGTTTAAATACCAGGGATGCCCTCAGCAGAAAGACTCTTTTAGCTGCACTATGAGCTATTAGAAAAATCCTTCCTGGTATGTTTTTCTCATCATTCAAAGAGCTTAGATATCCTAACTCCTATCGGCTCTTCTCCAATCTCCTAAAATCCCCAAATGAAAACCTTCCTTTCTTCTAAAATTCTCTTTTCCCTCACTGATCTAGGGAAGAAGCATTATCCATGCTCAGTAGCTAGTTAGCAGGGTGATAAATGACTTGACAGGATAAGCTTTCTCAAGACATGGCATAAATGGAATAAGCCTTTGTTCTGAGGAAATCCCAATCCCTCCAAAAGGCAGCCCATCATCCATCCCCTGAGTCCTATAGTCTCACACCATGTGCTGTTCTCACACAGCCCAAAGCCTGCAATTTTTGTAGAAAATTAAGTGAATTGAGAAATTTAACTAAATTTGTCTTTCTGATTCATTTAAAAATCCCAGTAGGTTTTACTAGGCCAGCAGCAGAAAACGCACTCTGTTCCCCATAAATACATGCAGTCATAACAGAAACATTATTCTCTCCCCCCTATTTCTTCAAACTCCCACTTCTCTTGCAAAGGATGTTTTTGGGAAGGTAGAACTGGAGGATTCATTAAGTGCCTTGCATCACTGCAGGTATTTTTTCATGCACTGACACAAGGCCTACCAGGTATCAGGAGCTTTGCATGCTGGTTCTTTGCATATCTGTAACACTAATGCTCTAAAAGCATCCAGTGATTTACAGTCATTCTGTATATCCTAAAACACTGGTGCCTGCACCTCTGTGTCCTGCTTTGAGTTGAACTTGACTGTGTTTTGTACTAGGGAGAATTGTTTCCTTGCTTTTGTTCTGTTTCAGGGCTAAGACTGCTCTGTGAATGCAAACATTTTGTTCTTTGTTGCACAGAAGTCTTTTGGCACTTGTTTAGATGCAAAGATAAACTGCCGATTTGAAAATACCAATACTATATTGCTCAGCTGCTTGCAGATTTCAGGCCACTACGTGGTGTACTGTGTCCTCTGTTAACATTTTCCTCTCCTGTTAATGAATAGATGTTAAATGTCTGTACTCTATACTAACAGAAAGGCTGTTTCAGCCAGTATGAGGAGCAGTAAAACATCTGCCTGCACTTCTCTGCCTTCTCATTCCACTGTTGTGCTCCCCAAGATTTAGGTCAGTGCCCTGCCAGGCTCAGTTCTCTTCTCCTGCACTTCAGCCCCCTATGACAGAGCATGTACACTCTGGCACCTCGTCCCAGTCAGCTGGCACCTTTCTTTGCTGATCCTGAAGTCAGCCCACTGGCTTTTTAAGTTTCTCTGGATGAGAATTTTTCTACCCTTAAACCTTGCAGTCCATCCGCATAAAATCGATTCTCCCTGCACAGCAGTTTCATTACCAGGTTTCATTGTCCAGACAGAGTGAGATTCATGAGATCCTTTATTCTGCTGCCACTCCAGGAGATGTGCCAGGCATTGGTACTGCATGTGTACTGTACAGCTGGGTGACTAGTGTCAACAAGACTGACACTTTATGGAAATAATTGGAATTAATTTCTTTGGTTTCTCAAATCATTTGGGTCATCTCTTGTTGTGTTCTGTATGATAAAGACCACCAAATTTGTCAGTGTAAGTCTCGTAAAGAGTACATTTCAAATAAATCTATAGCTTGGAATTATAGATTTAAAATGAGGGAGAATTTAATGTTTTATTTAATAAATCCTTCAAATAGCTAATCATACTATGTTAAAAAAAAAAATACATTCAAAAACCCCCAACAACAAAACCAATTTCTTTTCAGTCTGAATTTGACTAGTTTCAGCTTTTAGCCATAGTATTTAGTTAGGTTTTCACCTGCCATCCATGTCTTCTCTCAGTGTGTATACACACAGCAAGCTCAAGCTTATTATCCCTCATAATTTGGGATAAGAGACACTTTAAGTCTCAGGCCTGTGTCATGGTGTTGTACCAACTACAGCAGACAGTTTATTATTTTATTTAAGCCTGCAAGCAAACCGAGTTGGCTGTGAACTCTCTCCTTAAACTTGGATGGTGCTGTGATGAAACCACGGTAGAATTATACAGTCTTTCATTAATTATCTAAAAACAAATATGGCACTGGCAATTGTTGAAGGTGGTATTTTCCTCCAGCTGTTTTGCACTGGGCTTGGGTGCTGTATAAACATTACCTGCTGTGATTTACATAAACACTTAGGCAAGCACCACTCTTAGAAAATGCACATGTCTTCAGTGGAAATGTTTATATTCTCAATGATGTAATCACTAGTATGTGTTTGCTCCATAATAATATTTAAAGGTCTGTGGCAGACTGCTGACCCTAACGAAAGTATTTATGAGTGTGCCTCAGGGACAGCCTGCCTGGACGTGCTCAGGGGCAGAATCAGCTCCTTCCTCACACAACATGACACCAGACACTCTTGAGTATTGGGGCGGCCTCTGATTTGCAGGTGTGAGAAGGCACAGCCACCAGCTGTGCTTGGAGCTGTGCTTGCAGGCTCACTGGAGAGCAAGAGGGCCGAGAGCAGCTGGGAAGCAGCCTGGGAAATGAAATGCAGACATGCTCTTGCAGGTGCACTGCAGAGCTGAGGCCTAAGCATGAAAACCACAACTCCCGTTCTGAAAAGATTTGTACGTAGACTTCACACTTCTCACTACAAACTCTTTTTAATTTGAGTAGATGTGCTCTCTGCCCTGAAGTTAAGCACATATATTCAGTGTTTAGGGACAGTTTTTTCTAAGTACAAGTTAGCTCTGAAAGAAGTAGGTAATTTTTCCTCAGTACAGTATCTGTAACATAGTTGTGTTGCAGGGCTGGGAGGGATCTTTAGATTCCCAGAGCAGATAAAACAGCTGGTGAAAGCCTAATGCAAAGAAAATACATGGCTTATGTACTCTGTGCTTTCTTTTCTCAGCACAGTCTCTATCACCACACAGTTTACTTAGTGTCATGGGCTACAAAACTGAAAAATAAAATCTAAAAGTCAGTATGTTACTGTTCCCAGCACAGAGTTAATTATCTGTATAGCAAAATATGTTGTAAGACGGCTTTCTGGCAGGTAAAATGACTGTGTGTCTACAGTCAGGACTTTGTCCATATAGTTCAAGTAAGCTTCATGTAAAGAAAGAAATATTTGTGATAGGAGGAGTGCAGAACATATACAGCTAAATCCTGCCTTTTCCATCATTAGGGTTGTAACAAGCACCTGCTGATAAAATCCCATGTACTGTCATTATTTTGATTGTTGTTTGAATTGGTATTGATTTTATGTTCATTAATTTTAGGTGCCCAAGCTGCAAAAAAAGCCTCGTGTTCAGTAACCCCATGTGCAAACAAAGATTCTCTATGGATTTGCCAAATAATGGCCATTTTGAAAATATGTGCATCTCACCTATTCTCTCTTTGTTGCAGCAACATTGGAAGATCCAAGTATCTCAGTCACAAAAACCATCTTTTCTTTGTGAAATATGGATTCCTACACAGAGACATTTCCCTTGATTGATCATGTGCCTATGGCAAATATTACTACCAAAGTACAAATCAAGTATTTCTGGTTTGGGTTAGTATAAATCAGCTTTTCCATATGGTTGTAAGCTGCCCAAGGGTAAAATATGTTATAAATTATTTACTTGGATACTTTCGTAGCTCAAAGCCTACACTTTGCTAATTCTGAAAAGCCATTAGGAAATTTCCAATCATGTCTTGATTTAATGCTAACTAAAAATATGTCATCCTCAGATTATTAGCACAGTAGGATGTCAAGGGTGAGAATATTTGTCCTGGACATCCGAAATAAATCCCCATTCCTTGGGCGAGACCTGGGTTTCATGGAAAATACAGTTCCTTTCTTGCTCTCTTCAGATTAAGTTTCCTTAGCTTTCTTAGTTCACTTAGGTGGTTTAAATACAGTAAGATTTTTGTTTGGATTTAAACCTGCTAAAAACCCCTGAAAAATCTCACTCATCCTTTATATATTAACATGTTTTACTTACCTAAAAAAAAGTCTGAATGAGTTTGATGTTTGGAAATTCTAGGGTTTGGGAAGAGGGAAGGGAAGTTCTATTTCAAAACCAGAAAAACAGTTCAGGAAATTCCAGTCAGCTCCACTCCTTGGGCCTGTGAGTCTACTTTAATTAGCACTTCCAGCTGGCCAGATTGTTGCTAAGAAAGTAGTTCTAGAGAGCTCAATCAGTAATGTTAAAAATGTTGATACCTCAGGATTTGAGAACAAAACCAGCTTAAATGGAAGACTCTGTTAATTAGATAATGAGACATTCAGGAATAATCCCTTTACTGAGAAACCTGATAATACCTTTATCCACTATTCTGCTTTTAGTAAAACATGTACATTCACCAAATTGCATATTTTTTCCTAATCAGAGTTTATTTCCTTATAGCAGTTGACAAATAAGAGGTTACCATCTTGACTGGTGTTTAAAAGTCTTGCCGATCCTTCCCTTGAAAGGTTAATTTAAAATAAAGAAAATGGGCCACCTTATTCTCTCTTGGTAGTTCTGTAATAAAAGGTTGATTGTTCAAGCAGCAGCATTCAATTATTCTGTTTCTGATGCTATCTACATGTAAAAAAATCTAGCTAGGCTTAGCTGGTCCCTGAAGGCTTTCCAGTTCTAGCCCTCAGTGCAAGGATGCAAAACAAAAAAATTAGAGCCCCACAATTAACATTCAAAATGTCAAGTATTATGCTGTCAAGTTAAAGAATGAAATTTGCTTCCAGGAATATCAGATACAGAAAAGCTTCTGGAGTGTTTACCCATTTTTTAGTGAAACTCATTCTTTGAATATATTTGCTGGAGAAAAATAACCTGACCAGGGAAGTCAGAGTGGCAGCCAGTGTTCAGAGAAATTGCCCACAAGTGTAGCCCTCCAGTTCTTCTTGAATTAATCATGATACTAGACCTCTACAACAGATATTGAAAGTGTATAACAGTATATTAATATAGCTGAAGCAGAAAACAATTGGTTCCCTGTCTGTGTTTTTATTTTACTTTTTTTTTCTCCCCTACAGGAGCTGGGATGCTCAAACAACAGATGTGCAGACCAAAAGCAATGAAATTTATTGCTCTGATTCTGATGGTTGAAAGAAAACCAACACTGACCCTCAAGAGTTTAGGGTATAAATAAAGAGTTTTAGAATTATGCATGAACACTGAGACCATTGAATAACATCCTGGAAGCATGGTGAGAATACACATCCAGTGTAAAATAAACCAGCTTTCAAAGGGAAAGTGATGTGATGGCTCAAACAACTTTGAAATCAGTGTTAATTTTGATAGTGGCATGAATTTCAGCCCCACATTTCCTCATTTTTACTTACTGATCTTCTAGGTAGAAAGCTGAAAAGACAGGAATCTCTCAGAGGGGAAAATCGATGCTGTTACAATGGATCCTCACAAACAGCAACACAGGGGCATGGCAAAGCAGCTCTGGCATTGGATGGAACCTTGGCAGTGTTGAAGAATCAGATAAAGCACTTTTTACTTGCAAGCCAGTTGAAGCAGGCCTGCAGACAGACCAGTGCACAGGTGTGTTCTGTTCCTTTAAAATATCAACCCTTATATGAAAGAAAGATATAAAATAGGAACACAAAAAACCCCATAAGACTGTTAATGTCACCAAAAAAAAAAAATTATGCTTTTGCCAAAAAGTATAAAATTCCTTGTTTCATGATTAAGGAGTTGTGTTCAGTGGTTTGAGTGTGTGGTTTATTAAGGGTCTATTTTTTTCCTAAAAGAAAAAAGAAAAAAGAAAAAAGAAAAAAAAAAGATGCTATCTGTACATCTTATCGTGTCAAGTGACAGGCATCATGTTCTGATGACCTTCAGTTCGTGTTTGCAAAACTCTGCCACATTTCTTCTGCCATCTTAAATAAAAAAGTCACCAGTGTCTAAAACATTTACATTGAAAGGCTTCACCAAATTGCGTATTTTGACCTAATCAGAGTTTACTTCTTTTCCTAGTCAGAGTGTAGAGGGCACGAAGGCTCCACAGAGCCTGAGCCAAGATACACATTCCAAGAAGCCCATGGAGCCTGTACTGTGACACACTTACACTGTGAGCAGAGGCACAATAATGCACAAGAGACACACACTGTGCGCAGAGGCAAAATAATGCACAAGAACAGTTCCTTTGGGTAATTCATGTTTCCTGTATTTCTGGGAGAAACTCTCCCATACTCCTCCTCCTCCCTCCCCAGCTGCTTCAATCCCTTGCTGAAAGGTAATACCACAAAATCCAGCCTTTGTTATCCAGCATGAGAGCAGCAGTAAACAATTCAAGGACAATAGCCAGACATGTGGAAAACACTTCATTTTTACTGAATGGCCACAAAATCCTTTGCTAATTAGAGTTCCTGAACGTTGAAAATAACTATAACCTGCTTGCTTATTGTTGAAACCCCATGGTTTTTGTGGAATGGAAGATCTCTTTAGAATCTCTTAAAAGATCCAGAAATATTTGGATTTGTTTTTTTTTTAAAGACGACACTTCAGACTGGAATACTGAAAAACACAGGTTAAAGAACAGCTCAACACTTCCAGGTAGTACAGGTCAATAACGACTTCATACTTTACATTTCCAGTGACTTTTATGGCTTTTAAAAGTCTTTTGCGTTGTTCAGTCTCTCGGTTATTTGGCAGACCCCAGCAAAACCCCCATTTCCAGCTCTGAGAGGGCCGTGTTAGCTCCTAGACTCTTGTTCCGCGCCCGCGGCACTCCGCGGCGCTTCCTCTCCCAGGCGATGGCAGCCGGCGGGGACAGCCACCTGCAGCACCAGCACAGCTCCTGCCAGCCTTTGCTGCCCGTGGAGCCAGGGCTGACAGCCTGGAGGGATGATGACGGCTGGCGCATGAGACCGGACCCTCCACACCGTGCTCGCCCGTGGGGCTGTGGCACACACAACAGTGGCTCAGCTTGGCTCCTCGGCCGCCCTGGAAGCAGACGGGATCCCAAGTGTATTAACGCCCGCGAGGTCAGGAGATGGTTTTGAGAGGGGACGGGCTTTGACCCTCATTCCCTACGGCTGGGGATGCCTCGCACCGGCAGCGCCGGGTCCCGCCCCGGGGGCAGCGGCGGGAGGGCTGGGCGGTCTCCGGGGCGGGCGGGCGGCCCCGGACNCAAAGCGGCGAGCGGCGGTGCCTCCGCGCCGCCCGTCCGGCCATGGAGCCGCCCGTGCCGCCTCAGGAGCAGCCGCCGCGCCCGCGCTCGCACACGGTCACCACCACCACCAGCTCCTTCACCGCCAACCTGTCTGCCAGCTCCAGCACCCTCGCCTACGACAGGGAGTTCCTGCGCACCGTGCCCGGGCTCCTCATGGTGACCGAGATTGTGAGTGCCCCGGGGGCGCGGAGGGGCGGGGGAGCCTCGGCCAGCGCTGGGGTGAGGGACTGGGGTGTCCCCAGCGCATCACCCCGTGCGGCTGCCCGGGGTCCGTGCCCGCAGGTGAAGCGCGGGGGAAGGACGAGCCCACGGAAGAGAGCGGCTCTACGGCGGGGGCACAAACGTCCCGCCTGGAAACTGGAAAAGGAGCGCAGGGCACACGCGGTCTGTTCAGCCTCCCGTGCTGTCTGCGGTGTCATCACGTCCCGCGGCGGAAAGACGAGTTTTGGCTGACAGGGAACTGAGTTTGGAGACTTTTCTGTAACCACGTTGGTTGCGTATGCTTTGCACTTGATAGCACACAAATAGTCATGATGTGAGAGTTAATTAAGCAATTTATCTTTGTTTCTTAGGTCAATAAAAACATTTCTTTACGCTCTTAGAGCTTAGATACACCTGTGCAGAGTGGGAGATGAACTGACGCCTCTTGGGTTTGGTAGTGAATTTGTTTTTTGCAGGTAGTCCATAAATGAACATAGAGAGGGCCAGGCAGTGCTAAATTCAGTCACTTGCCTTAGTGGTAGGCAGGGATCGCCGGGATCCCTCTGCAGGCCCGTGTGCCCTCAGTGTGTTGAGCAGCAGATACTCAGCATCTCCTCTTAAAAATTATGTGTTTAATTCCACTCAACTACACTATTAATAATTAAGGGTCTTAAAGAGCTGGCTGCCCCAACTAACTTTTCGAGTTTCCTGTGTGAAGTTTTTTGTTTGCTGAAGCTTCAAGGATTAACTTATCAGACCACATTTGTTTTCAAGGCTTGAAAACGTTGTGCTTCACCAGAGCAGTGGAATGGCTGTTGGTTTTGCTGACTTCAAAGTTAAAATAACCAGGCGAAGCTTCAGGCTGGTCTGTGATGTAGGACCTCTGGCAAAAGCAGTGCCATTGGAGAGGATGCACAGAGATGCCAGATTGCTGTGCAGGTCAATAGTGATGAGGCTGCGAGGTCAGAGCCTGCTCCCAGCTGGTACCCTGTGTGCCAGTGTCCTTGGGAATTCTGTCGATCTCTACTAGATAGGTGATTGTAGGCTTGTTTTGGCTGTTAAATGCAGGAGATGCTTCACTGTCAAAGCTGTGGTAGATCTGTGAATAAACAAGATTTTGAAAGAATAGCTGCTTTCTTTTCCACTCTTTTTCACAGTTATGTACTTTTCTTGTACTTTATCTGAAGAGTGATCCCACTGTAGATTGTTACAGAGATGCCCAAGGCTTCTCCCTAGCCCTGCTGGAATGTCATATATTCATCCTGGCTGTGAATGCTGGATCAGCTGCACTCACATTGAGCTACATGGCCACAGGGCATGGACAGGCTCTTGCTTACTCTTTGTTGGAAGTGTGCCTTCTAGTTTGTGTTGACAGGTGGTGTTGTGCAGCTTACCTTTCTAAAGAGTGATGGTGCTTTTTAGGGGGATTTGTTTCCTCTCAGCCATTCCTAACTCCTGGAATAATTGTAAAATGTGAAGATGAGCAGTTCCTGGCCAACTCAAAGGAGCTAATAGAAGTCTCTAATGTAGATTAACTTTTAGTGGTTTGCAATGGTGTATTTGAGAGAACAGAGTACAGTTCTGATATTAAGCTGAAAGCTGTAGGGCAGGGCCTACAGAAGTAGAGTACTGATAGAAAGTGCCTTTAAGGAAATACTTCTAATTCTTAGCTCCACTTATTTTAAAGCAGCTAGAGTAGCTGTTCTTCTGTGAAATTAAAGAAAACTATATTAGTGAAGACCTTTATATGGAATTAGCTGAAAGAACCCCAGTTACTAAAATCAAATAGTGAGTTTATATGTGTATGTGTATATATATGTGTGTATATATATATATATATACATATATATAAAATTGGTGTTGGGTTTTGGTTAAACATTTTCTACCAGTTCGGTATGTTCTTTTTTTTTTTTTCTGAGAGAAAATGTGCTTTAACAGAGCATGACTAGAGATCCCAAGATCCCTACCTCAAAACTTGCTGTGCATATTCAGCAGTGTTGGAGTTGTGTACCCTAAATCAGCCTGTTCTGATTGTTGTGCCTTGCCTGCACTGATTGACCCTTCAGGATATTTCTGACCCTCAGTACTGATGCTCCAGCTTATAGCATGATCCTTCTGCTAAAGATCTGCAAACCTGTAAATAAGACCAGCGTGTAATTCAGTCTCAGAAGTTTGCAGCCTGGTAGATCTTTTCTAGTCTAAGCTCTGAGCTCTAAAGAACAGCTGCTGTGGAAGGAGCATCCCTTTGCTTCTGGTGCCCCTTCTCTGGGACACCTGTGACATGGACAGGGAAGAGGACTGTTTTTAGTAATATCTGCTATCAGTGCAGCTACTCATCTGCCAGATCCCATGTCCATGTTAAAGCTGAGCTGGGGCATTAAACAATGGTGCTAAATGCTCTGAGAGTTTGCACTGTGGGGCTGCATAAATATTTGGTTATTGCTGCTGTCAGTCAGCAATGTGCATGCAGCAAGAGGGGTGCAGTCTGTGTCTCCTGGCTCTGAAACTTTACTCTCTTCTCCGTGTAGGCAAAGGGCAAAATCTGTGTTATTCTTTGACCAAAGAGAATGGAAAAGCAGAAAGTTACCACATAAACGAAATATTCCAGCCCCTTGAATGAAGGATCTTGATCAGGTTTTGCTCCCACGTCCCTAATTTGCGTACTGTGAAGATGAATTAACTGCTGTGTGGATTTCCATGTGTGCTGGTAACCAGCCTACATCTGCACTGAGACTGTGGTTTAATGGCACAGTAAATTCAGCTTAACATTTCCTACTAAAAGATTCTTTGTAGTCGTGCAAAGCAGTGGTCTGCTATTAACTCAGTCTGCTGTTTCAAATTTGTTCAAAATGAGTTAGCTTTATAAAGACAGGTTTTATGATGGATCAGGTATTATCCATCCTTTATGTAGCTGCTTTAGAACCTGTGTAAATGTGGGATGAGGCTGACTGTGCCTATTCAGCAGCAATAGAGTTATGTACCCAAACCTGGTTCAGCTTAATTCTGTAATGCCTTTTGGTCTAGCACTGCACACATCTAGCATGAATGAGCTCAGAAATGCAGCCTGAAGTGTAGGCTAAATTACCTGGTGCTGACAGATTTCCATTGCCTTCGACGTCTGCCTCCGTGACCAGAGCAGGTGCAAGGTTTCCTGCCACTCACTTGGAAAGAACTGGGGTCAGTTTTCAGTGGAAAGAGCAAAATGGAAAATGCCACTGGGTTTCTGAGAGATCTTTGGAAACTGGCATAAAACATAACTTTGGTGCATGGAAGGCTGTCCAAAGCACTTATATACAGAAGTAGTGGTGCTTGCTGGGTAGGGCAGGGGCTTCTGACGCTAGAAACTTGCATTTACTGGCCTCAGTTGGCCATTGACTCTGCAAGTTAATTTATCTGCATCTCTCTAACTTCCCAGAATGTCTCATCCGTTCATGGAATATGTGTACTAATCTTTGCAAGGAGCACTGAGATTCATTTGTGGAAAGTAGTATAGAAGATGTAAGTGGTGTTACACAAAGTCTTTAAATGAGAAAATGAGATGTCAATTGCCTGGGTTGACACTGAAGTAAAAATACATCATATAAAGTAATTGATACTGATTCCTACAGTGCAGCACCACCAGTTCCCCTGGAGGATTTACAGTTTCAAAATGAGCAAGTATAGCAATTTCTAGAGATATCTAATGAGGGTTTCTTTTCTGTAAAATGATGGCCCAGAAAAGCTACGTTTATCTTCCTGGGACTTTTATGGCCAAGAAAAATGATGGCTAGTGATACCTTCTCAGAGCTTTAAATCAGCTTCTCAAGTCAAGCATTATGGATCACTTTGGGGAGGTAGAGAATTTTGTGGTTGCTATGGATGTGGTTATAAAAATATTTACTTTCTAGCAGGATGACATTGATCTCTTCAGATTGTTGCTTCACACCAGTGTGTTGCTAGATGGAGCCTCTTGTAAAACTTGCACTACTGATTTTAAGGCTTGTGATGGCTATTTGACCTTGACAAAAACAAATACTTCTATAGCTTGGAAAGGTTTAGAAGGTTGTTACTCTGCTGCTGCTGCACGTGAGATCCTGTGATGGTGTAAATTTTAGTGAATTGTAATTACAGTTGCATTTCTTTATGCTGTTCTATGCCCATTATTCTTTGAAATGCCCAGAATAAAACAGATATTTGAAATAGAAGCCTGATAGGAAGTTATTTACTTCATTAGCCCCACATAAAATTGCAGTTCAAATTTATGTTTCTGGACAATAAAAATAATATTGATCACTGGTTCATTATTCTTCTTCAAATGTTAGACCTTTGAAGGTTTAATTCATAAAGGAAATACTGTTGACTTTGTTTATTCTAGTAGACTAGTGACCCTCAGAATATTAAATAGATATTAAAAGTTATGTCAGATCTGAGATATTGAGGTTGCCAAAAGCAGAACAACTGGAAATGTGCAAGTGTTTGTTCAATAGAATTTCACCTTTTTCTTTTTCCTGAGAGATGCATCAAAATCATCTACAGATATTCAAGTGTTGAATTTAACTCAGCAATAAAGTCATATAAATGTTAAGAAAAACAGAAGTAATACAGAGGGATGATCTACTGTGAGAAAGCTAAAATACAAAAATTGTACTTAAAGCTCTCCTTGCATTTTACTTTTCCTTTTAGTCTTACGGCCTCTCTGACTGCAGTTCAAAGGTTTATGTATATATACCATCCTCTTCCTGCCCTCCAATTTCTTGGAAAAGCTCAGAAGAATAGCTCAGAAGCATGGAGGGAGTTCCAAAGAGCCTCTTTCCTCACCTGAGTGGCAGCAAGACTTTCTCTTCTTTGAGAAACAGTAGTAGTTTTTTTTTTTTTCTTATCATGTGATTTTTGCTCCAATCATAGCATGTCTGCTTGTAAGTAGTTGACAACACTGAGCTACCTCCTGACATGTTGAACAAGTGCTTTGCCTAGAGGAGATGTACACAAGCATGATCTTAATATTATTCACTTTGAATTACTGAATGGAAAAAATCAAATCCTGTAGTGACTAGTCAGTCACTCCATCTAGCAGCTTCATGCTCCTATGCATGAATAAGAAAACACACAATATCAAGTCTCAGCTCTTTCCTTTGGTCTTGATCAGACAAAACTCTTGCTGAAGTCAGGTTTTAGTTCTGCCTTTTTTAGGTGCTGTTGTTCCACTGCTAAACCTTAGTTGTCCTTATTATACGGAATACACACATCTGTATGATTTCCATCTTCCTTTGGGATCATATAGTTATTTAAAGTTCTGTTTCCTGTAAGGTCTTTGGTTTCCTGGACAGGATCAGGGGGTTTCCTTGGGAAGAGAGAACTGTTTGAGGGACACAAGAAAACAGAACCTTTTGAACCTGCTCCAAGTGATGATAGAGACAGTGTTAGGACTAAAGTGGTAGGAGGGTGAAAATGCCTCTTAAATGGAATGAAGTTATTTTACCAGAGGTCAAAAATGCAAAATATTCTCAATACGTCAGAGTTAAGGTACAACACGTATGAAATGTCATTATCTCTTCATGAGAAGAATGCTTTAAGGTCATACTTGAACATCTACTTTGTTGTTGGGTGGATAGTGAATATAATATAAATCCTTCTCCCCTCCCTCCCAAACTCTAGAAATTCTTTTTCTCTTGTGCCTGCAAAAATTCTTACTTGCACAAACTTAATTTTAAATAAATAAATAAATAAATAAATCTTTTGGGGCTTCAGTGGCCTGTGTCTGTATAGTAGTGAAATGTGCAGCCCTCCCGTTATTCCTAATGGAATAGGCAGAGCTTCCCAGGTGCTTAGCTTTAGCATGATGCTGTGGCTGGGTGTGAGTCATGAGGGTAAATGGTGAGGTGACCATCATGGTCTGATATAGTCAGTCATCATGATGATATAGTTGCAAAGAGACTATGACTGTATTCCTGAAAATTGCCTTTTTCCAGATATGCACAGGAGTCCCAAATCCCTGGGTAATCGTGGTATGGGAAGACAGTGGTAATGCCAGATGCCTGATGGAGATACCTGATAGAGATGGAGACACCTGATGGTGCATTTTGTCCTGAAATGAATTCAGATCCCAGACTTGTCTGTGTCTGTTTTCCTTGTGATTGTTCATTTGTTGTTCAGTTGGGATTTTTTTTCTCCCATTGTGTTATATTCCTTTTTTT
The DNA here is from genome assembly GCA_013397555.1 of Urocynchramus pylzowi. NCBI lineage: Eukaryota > Metazoa > Chordata > Aves > Passeriformes > Fringillidae > Urocynchramus > Urocynchramus pylzowi. Next base: position 383,359 of record VZRH01006476.1, read on the forward strand.
TTTTTTTTTTCCTGCACTGTCATTTCTGCTTTCTGTTTGTAATTATGTATTATACTGTTAAAACCACAGATTCGAGGATCTTGAAGTAGTGTATGCCTATCTAAAAACCCCTGTTTTCCATGCAGTGTATGATGAAGAGGTGTATTTGTTGGCAGTGTAGTAAGAATGTGAACAGGACACAGAAAGAAGTTGCCTTTGGGTCACACTGGATTCTTGCAAAATCATTAATGGCCCCCAGGTTTTTGAGTCCATTAACAAAATGCTGCTTCTAGAGCAAAAGCAGATACCTTTCACTTCCTGCCCTTTGGATGGGAGTACCTGGGGAGCCTGCTGGTGTGTCTGCTCTGTTCTGTGCTCTGAACCTCCTGTGTAGCACCAACAGGCAGGGTTGGAGCAGCGGTGTCTGAAAGATTCTTCTTAAAAATGGAATTCTCAAAACCACAGAAAAGTTCTCTTGGGGACTCTGAACCCTTCAGAATGGGAAGTGTGGTGGGAATGATGATGTGTTCTTGTTTGTTGATTGCCTCCTCATTCAGCCTACTGTTCTTTCCTGTTCTCTTCTGGGAATAACAGTGCCATATATTTAGTTTATAATGGTCATGTAGATAAATATGTATATATATATATATATATATACACATGCATATACACAGATACATTTATATATATATGTATAAAAATAGGGTTTAGCTTCATTTTGTTTTGGATAAAGTACATATTGTATTGTATGATCTTTCCACTCTTTTTTCCCCTTTGAATTCCAGAAAAACAGCAGAAAGTGTGTCCTTGCAGAGAGGACCTAGCTCTTTTTCTTCTAGGGTCAAACAGCAAATAGCTTTTAGCATCCATCAGGCCTTTGGCAAGATAGTTCTGTTCCTGTGGCCTGAGCCAGTTCCCCATGGAAGCTGCTGGCACTAATTCACCTGCCTCTGAAAGGACCAGATCAGGTATAAGGCTCTTAAAACTCCAGTGAAGGAGGGATTGAGTAAGGAAAGAATCAAGTCACTGCTTTCAGTGGCACCTGGGACTGGTCCAAGGAAAGCTTGGTGTTATGTTAATGAACTTAAAGAGGTTGAGCTCTTGGTTCTGCACACATTAATACAGTATCCAGGCTTTGCCAAACCTCTTCACAGGTTTGGATCAGTTCTGGGTGTGACTGCATTTTTGCCAAGCTAGAGCACAATATTTGAGTGTTTACACTGACCATTTTTGCAAGCTAAGGGTGTGCAGATGACACTGATGCAACCACAGGTTTGCTTAGAGAAAAATCTGCAGAGCAAAACAAAACCAGTTTCAACAAATTGGTATTGTTGGAGGCATACAGTCTGTGCAGTTTGTTCTGGGCAGCCACAATGTTTCTGGTCTGATTCAAGATGTGCTAAAATCAGGTTTTGTAGAACTGAGACAAAGTAAGTGTGGTAACAATCAGTAAGGTGTCAGTCTCTGGATATATCATAATCTAGTTATGAAGAATAAATAAATTAAAAACATCCCAAGTAGGACCCTGGAAAGAGGCCATGTGGGAAAGGCAGCCTCTCTGATCATACTCTAGTAACCGCTTCTTGCCTTTAACTGGTAGCCTAATGTGCACAACTTGAAAGGAAATCTGTCAAGAACCTCTGCTTTATACTGGAAAATAAGAACAGTTTGTATCATCAGCTTTAAATGTGGCTGCTGTGTCCAGGCCTGAATTTAAATAAATTCAAGGTGACACTGTTTTTGCACAGATCCATTCATTTAGCCTCGAAGTTGTGCAGCTGCTAACAGGCTCCCTTTTTTTTTCCTTTTTTTTTTTTTTTTTCCTGTCTGTCCCTTTAATATATATTTTAGCATATGTTCTCTGCATTCCATAATAATGATATTCCAAAGGCTTCAGCTCCTATGGCAGGCAATAGCTGAATAGGGTAGCACAGTTTTGAGACAAGTATGAGGAGCTGTAGGTGAAACTTAAAACAGGAGTCAGAGTGTTGCAGGCAGAAATTCAGCACTGAGGGACAGGGGAAGAAGTTAAAAAAAAAAAAAAAAGCCCCCAAGAAAAGGAACACCTATGCAATGTGTCTTTAAAATGACACTTCAACTGATAACATCAGCTTTGGTTGTGCCCAGCCAGAGACAGCCACTGTAGGGCAGACTGACAAGGATCAGGTGAGGAGAAGGTGAGTCTGTGGTGATTGCCTGTTACTACTGCTGTAGGTTGGAAAGCATAAACAAATGCACAACTGTCCTTTACAGGCTCAGGACACAGCTATGATATGTGCTGGGGAGAGTGGTGCTATAATTCAATCCTTAGTGGGAAAAAAAGACCGAAAGCTGATTTGGTTGTAGTTTAATTTGTAAACTGTGATGTATCTTGCTGTCAGGAACCCCATGTGCTGTTTCGAAGAGCGTGCATGTGTATAGGCATTTAATAATTAACAAATAAAAAACATTATTATGTTATTAAGGTCTTGGAAATTAGGAAGCACCAAAATTAGTTTCACCCTGGCCAGTGTTGGTTTTGTATTGAATTGTGTGCAGGTACTGGAATCCAGTCAAAACCTGCTTGATCGTGTTGCTTTTATCAAGAAACTTCTGTCATGGTCATTGCACAGAAGAGCTTTTCTAGGTGTGACTGGGATATTGTGCACATAGCATTGGAGGAAGTCATGTTGTGAGTAAGGAAAGGGATTATTCAAAGGGAGAGGATGGTCTCCTGGCTAATTGCTTCCTTGGAAAATTTGATTTTTATCTTCTGCTTGCAGCACGATGTTCCTATGAGATGCTAGACAAGGCAAGTAAGCCCTACATTTCATTGTGTTCACTCTACTCCTTGTTTTCTGAATCCCACCTTTGGGTCTGAGTAGCAGAAAAAACCAATTCTCAGATGTGCCTGAAAGTCAGTAGGAGCTCTGTGTTCTAAAGATGCAAAATGCAGTGCCATAATAAACGCTGTGGGAAAAGAGTTTTCCGGAAATTCGGCAAGAATTGGCTTTTGACCCTAATTTTAGTGCACTGTCTGAAATTGGGATAGCATACTACTCCATCTCACAGAGATATGTTTAATAGTTTATTGATCAGCTTGTGGGGCAATACAGATAACACAGTGTTTTTCAAGAGCCCAAGCAGATGCAAAGCTGAGTTGCAGCTCTCCAGGCCATGCAAGTAAACAGGCAGAAAGCAAAATAGGGGGAGGCATTAGTTCTGAAGGAGGCTTTCCCTTCTGTTGCTGCATGCCCGTGGCAGTGTGGAGAAGGGGAAAGCATGTGGTCAGAAAATCATAGGCTATACCATAATGTATACTTAACCAAGGATAGAATTAAGATGTGTGAAGAACTCGTTTCTGGAAGTGTTGCATACTTTGCTGCAAGTATTTCAACATGTTTGTCCCTCTCCCTCGTCCACCCCTCTGCCTCTGTCCCAAGGCCTAATCTTCCATCTCTCTTCTGTGGTGGGTTTGCTTTTGTTTTGTCTCCCCACCTCATTTCTTCAAGCCCTCTTGTCCAGCAGCTTAGGACAACTTGCCTAAGTCCTGCTTTGTGTGATTTTCATCTGCTCTTCTTCAGGCTTTACAGAGAAAATCAATGTAGAAAATGCAGCTCCTACACTAAAAATTTGGCAAAATGCTGTTTTGAGAGAGGAGGTGTTGGGCAACTTAAAGAACAGGCTCTGCTCAGTATAAGACATCCATCTTTAATAGTTTCATAAAACTGTGGGTGGAGAAAACGATGAAAAATAATATAGTATTTTAGAATAGTATTAGAAATAGTGATACAGTGATTTAGGAGGTTGTTGGTGAATATTGTGACATGTTTAGTTCTTGCATTCATCCAGAATGCAACTTTTTTTAAAACAAAAGGCATAAAATAGGCTGGACAGACCTGGATTTTTTGAGACCAACCACAATCTTGTCGTGATCTCAGTGAAAGATATAAAAGGCTGAAAAGCTCTTCAATATAAGAGATTCAGGCTGCATGGAAAAGCAAGATCCCTGCTGGAATTTCTAACTGATGCTTCAAAGCCTTTCTATGTGCATAAGCCATGTTCATTGGACTGTGCAATACAGTCACAACAGTTATTGTGGATTGCCAGTTGACCTCCAAGCTGAAAATATTTCCCCTTCCCCATGCTGTTACTAAGATATAGCACAGTACAAATCAATACATTAATTAGTGTTTTTTTTATTTCTCCTAATGCATGGGAAGGAGCTTGGATGCCAAATAAAATTCATACTTGACAGAAAGACAGTTGTCATTGGGAAACTACTGTATTTAGTTTTGGAAAACCACAATCCTTATTTTACTCTTTAAAAAGAGTACATACTTATATTGCTGGGACTTAAATTTAAAAGGCAGTGTGCAAGAGGAAAGTAATGACCTGCTTGAAGAGATGGCTTCTCTTGTGGTGTTTTTTCTGTTTGAAACATGAGCATCCATGTAAAGATGTATAAAACTAATCTTGAACATGCAACGCAGGCCTATGGGACTGTAATTTAATGATGAAACTTGCCATGAGTGAAACAGTGATAAACAGCTCATATGTTACTAGGTACAATTTCATTGTTCCATTTGGTATATTGAAAGGATTTTCTGTTTAACTTCTCAGCAAAAATGGTAGGAATCTTACCCAGGAGAATGAGGCTTCCAAGCAGTTTTTTTTTCAAACTGGGGATTTCTTCCTAGACTTTGGCAATCATGAAACGTGACCAGACGCTTGTACAAAGAACTTGACATTCTCTTTATGCAGTAACAGACAACTATCTAGCAAATGTTTGCCTGAAGTAAGCAAGTCAAGATAATGTGTTAAAGGTGAAACAGGGTCTCTTGTAAAGTGTTTTACCAGCTCAAGTTAAAATTAAACTGAGTACACAGTGATAAATGAAAAGGAATTCTCTAAGCTTGGTTACATCTAATTTTCATGTTCTTATTAAGCTGTACAGGGTTAATAAGAACCCATTAGTCTTGGGGAAAAAAAAAGAAAAAACATTTTTCAAACAAAAAATCCCTCTCTCCCCAAAAAACTTTAAAAAAAAAATCACCCCAACCCACCCTATACTCTGCCTGAAGTAATTTTCACTCTAAAAACTGAGCTTAATTTCAAAATGCCTCTTCAATTTAGGTCTCAGTTTAAAAAAATGAACACTTAATTTTGACTTGTGTTGGTTGGTGTTTCTGTAGATTACATATTACATGGACAATGTACACAAGCAAGAAGATGACCCTGAGAACTGGTGCAAATACAGTCAGGATGACTTGATGGGAACAAAATCAGATTAAGATCCAATGTACACAAACAATACTGTTATGAAGAGAAGGTTATCATTAATCAGTTCTTGATACTCTTAAAACCTGTTGTGAATTTCCCATTGACTTCAGTCATCCCGACACATCTGCACACGAAATGAACATGAAAGCCAACCTACCGTGGAGCCTGTGCGCTCTAATCAGCGCTGGCATTGTTTGTCAGGCTCCTCAGGACCTCCGCTCCTTTCCCAGAGTCGTTTCCTCTCCTCTTGTTGGCCCAAGGGCGGCTCTGCTGCTGCTTCCGTCCGGCGCTGAAGGAAAGGGTATGCCCAGAAACTTTCCCCACTGGCTTCTTCTGCCAGGGCCACGGATTAGGCTGATAAAAGAGATCACCTCGCTTAAGACCTTTCCTCTCCAATGCCCCTGCGTGGAGCACTCGCTGTCAAATTAGATTCAGATTAGGAGGAGCCTAATTAATAGCTTTTACCATTTTCGTGTTGACCTGTTGTGCTAAAATTGACTTTGGGAGAATAAAAGGCACGGTTAACCCTCTTGGTACCAAGACTACCCCAAAAATTCCCTGTAATGCTACCTGTTTCTTGTGCACAATTTCTTTGGCTTGAACATTTAGCTGATAGATGATGAAAGGGGAATCTGTTCAGATCCATTGCTTGGACGTGCTCTTTTATAACCCAATTGCCTATTTATGTATTTCTTCAAAGCTCCCTATAGTCATGTATCCCACAGTCCCAGGACATACCTTATTTTGTAATGAAACACTGATCATTTTTTTACATCCACATTGTGATTCTGTTCAATCCTATGTATCAAAACAGCTCAGCATCATAACTATCAACCTAAATTTGTTTATTCAGTACAACAGATGGGTTTGTCCCATAGCTGTCCTGCCTTATCACTGGATTATCAAACGATATATGCCTTTTCCTGTATCAAAGACAAATTGCTGTGCATGCTGTGCTCTTCCTTTTCCCTTTCTGTGAACTAGCAAAGCTCCCAGCTTGTGATGTCTTTCAGTGCCCTAATTCCTTTTTGGTTTCTTGGTTTTATGTGCTAAAACCTGTAATATTGTTGGCAGCAGGAGATTACACTACATGCCTCTGTGTTTGCACATTTCATCACAGTGGGCTGAGTTTTCAGTGTGTTTGGATGTGGGCATTTTGATACACCAATAATTCATAGCTTAAAGAAAGGGATATCTGCAAAGTACTACTTTTTTAGTACTACTTTTTATATATGTATCATTTTTTAAGTTGTTTTAAGATTTTTTCCCTTTTTGATTTGAAACTAGTAATATCAGGCTTTGCAGGGAAAATGTGCTAAGTATCTCTGACTGCACACAGACTTTTTGAACAAAAAGCTGCCATGTCATTGTATAGGCTTTCCCTTCCCCCCTCAGTGGGAAAACAGGAACTTCTGAGGGGGCAGTAAATAGCTGAAATACTCAACAAAGAGCACTTGAACAAAAGGCTGGTAACACCTCTTTATTGTATCTGCACTATTGTCATTCTAGGGAAGAAAATACTGAGCAGAAGAAAGCCGTGATCCAAATCTGAGGAAATAGAAAGGGGAAAAGGTGTGGAAGCTAGCTAAGTAAATATAATTTAGTTGATTGTGTATATTGGGATGCTATAATATAAACAGCACTGCAGGAAAAGGCTTGGGTTTTTCAGAAGAACCGTTTGGGTGGGAAGGGCTAGCTGTGAGCTTACGTAGTGATACGGAGGCTTTTTATTCAAAAAGCTTTGTGTGTAGTCAAAGATATTTTCAAAGTGTTTTTTCCCCAAAGCAAGTGTGCAGAGCACACCCTCACTCCGCCTGTAACCCCTCAGCACCTTGGCTGTTGCTACCTTACCTAGAGCCCTCCTCCCCATAACCTAGGCGTGTGTGCTGCATCACTTGCTGCTCTTGAATCGCGGCTCCCACGCAGACAGCCTTCCACAAAGCCAGTGGCTGCATTTTTGGAGATTGGTACTTTCAGCTGTCTGCACTGCCCCAGCAGCTGATCCAGTCACAGCTCCCCTCAGCTCGAGCTGTGACCTGAGCTCAGCAGTGGTGGTTGACTCATAAATTGTTTGGTGGTGGAGTCTGACAAGGTGACTGCCCTCCATTTATCTGCCTTTCTTATCAGCCAGTGGTCGATGCTGTGGGAGCCTTGTCCTCCCTTCTCACTGCTTAGTCTGTGCATGAAACTGTGCCCTGAGACAGAGCTGGTGTCCTGCTCTGCTCACTGGGCTCTGCTCACTGGGCTTCTGTAGTGCAGGGGATGGTGGAGGTTGGATGGCATGGAGAGCAAGCAGTGCTATCTCAGTCCAACAGTTTGATGATGTGCTGAGGAGATTTCCCTGAAATTAGAACAAAGTTCTGGCCTGGGCTAGGACTGAGGACACACTTTGCTAGATCCATTTGGGGGTTGTACCAGCTTTCAGTCTAACAACATGCTTGTCTCCCAGAGGAAACTGCCCTGCTGACAGAGGAGCTGGGAGGAGAATTTGTGGGAAATACCTTAGCACTAAGAGGTGTAATTGCTCTAAACACTTGCAGGCATGCAAGATTCATTAATCCATAGTAATCCCTGTAATTTGTAGCCTTTCTGACATCTGTGAGCTGTATTGGAAAATCAGATTTAGAGGAGAAATGGGATCAAAAATTCTTGAAAACCCAAAATATATTAGCTGTATTGTGGGGACAGTGAAGCATGAGGGAATGCAGTGAGAGCAGTGGCTCTTGGCATTTCTGTGTTTATGCATTACGGGAGGCAAATACAGAATTTCTGGTTTCAGGCTGATAGCTCATAAATGCAGACAGCTGACAAGGTCTCCATGCCTTGCTGTTCACTGCAGTTCACATTCTAGCCTGTGGTGATACCACAAACCAGTGATTTGTTTACCTCAAATACACTGAGCATTAGAGTGCAGTAACTGAGGAGCAGCTTTGTCTGCAGTCACCCTTGCAGGGCATTAACCTCTGGCACAAAAGCAGAGCAAACATCTGAGACATTAAATCATTTCTGCTCACATATTTAAATCTGGATAAGCCAATGGATTGAGGGTTGTTTTTTTTTCCCTTGATTGGAGACTTTTTTCTTGCACTAGAAAGCTGGCATTTGTCACCAGTTGTTCTGTTTTGTTTACATAAGGCCCATTGAAGCAGTTGGAGAACATTATACCCTGCCCCACAAGCAGGCATGTATACTTAATTTATGACTTTGGTAGTTTGAATTTCGAGTGTCAGGTATCCCACAGACCTTTTAACTTTGTTCTTTTATGCTGCATGCACTGCTTGAGTATTTATTATGGAGAACAGACAGGCTGTGGGAAGTCCTTCAGGCTTGAGGACTTTTTTCTTCAGAACCTTGAAAATAAAGTTATGGAGCTTGAGAAAAAATAGTTGTCTGAAAGCATGACTGATGTGTAGAGTTGTTTTACTTGTTTGGCCAATTAATTTTTTTTCATTTGGCATTAATATTTTCACTTGCATATAATTCTTCATCCTAAAGTTGCTTTAGTACCCTAAACATCTCTACAAAGCATTTAATGCGGAACAGTGGTAGCAAGCCTAAATAGGCCTCTGTTGAAAACTTAATTCTGGATTTGTTCTTGATTCCTTCAAAGTCAACTCTTTCTACTACTACCACAAAAAGAATAAAGAGAAAGATAAAGCAGAATTTAAAAACCCAATGTAGCTTGTTGCCAGAAGCAAAGCTAGTATTTGTGATTATCTCTTGTTCAGATGTGTCTTGTCAACAATTTTGAATATGGCCCTTAGTTCAAAGTTATCTTTGATATATTGGTGACAGATGGACACTTTGGAAAAGGACATGACTTGAAACTGACTTCAGAAAAATTCAGATGAGAAATGGGGCTGGGGTTTCTCACCAATGAAAGCAGTAGACATTAAGGCAGCTTTTTTTAGAGACAAGATGAATTTTATGAGTGCAACGTCTGTGCCAAGGTGTCATCTCTTTCCAAAAAGCATGTTGTAAGTTGAAATCTTTATGCCAGTGGCAACATGGCCAAAATGGTCCTTTCTGACAGTGAAGTCTTTGAACATAAATGTCTCCAGAACAGCATATGCAAGTGTTAAATATTTATAGGCATGCAGTTCTTCTGTGTTGTTATTGCAAAGTGTACTCAGGAAAGAAAGCAATTTTGCCAGAGAAGGAAAAGGATTTTTCATTGAGATGCTTCTACAACATGTAGATCAGTCGTTGTAAAATCCTTAGTCTTTACCTAAAAAATGTGAATCATAGTCCTTAGGGTTGGATTATTATACCTGGGACTCAACATGGTAGTAGACAAGAGATACAATAAACTTCTAAATAGGCAGACAACAACAGATCTGAATGCAGACTTCTTTTCTTATCTCTTTATCATCTTTTTTTCTCCTCTGTTTGTTAGGCAAGGGGAATTGTTTCAACTTTTGATGACTAGAAGATTCTGTCTCGCAGCAAGAAAAAATTCTGTATTGTACAAAATCAATTTTTGTGATTTTCAGCTGTGGAAATTAAAAGATACTTTCAGTCTAAAGGCTTTTTTGAATGAGCAGTTAAGGGTTTCCTTCTGTTTAAAAGGATGAAGAATGCAGCAATAGATTTTCATAGCAGGTACTCCCTTTGAATTTTCCATTGCATCATATCTGGCTTTATGACTTTGTATTTTAGCTATAGGGCAAAATAAAAGTTATTCCCAAAGAAGTAATAAGCTTCCTATTTTAATGTAGCAGCTAAGACTTGTGCCCGCTAATTTTAGGCATCTCTATTTACATGGCCTAACAGGAAGATGGAGATGTAAAAATAGCAACAAAGAGCCAGTGACATTATTAATAAAGCAGCTGTATACAGCATTGTTCTTTTGTAGACACCATTTAAACAAAGTGAACTACATAAATAATCAGTTATAATTCATAGGTAACCATTGTTAGGAATTCTCCTTTAAAAACAGTTCACCTTATTAATGTAAAAACGATGGCAAAATGACCTTTTTTTTTTTTTTTTTGTGGATGTGTACTTCACATGCATACATGCACCAAATGTTAAAAGTAGCTTGCAAAATCACTGCCATTAATTGAGAAGCTGGTATTTTTCTATCCTCAGGAACTATGTCCCTTCAGGGGAGGTGGGAAGAAGGAAGATAGAGTGCTGCAAAACTTCTTTCAAAGGAAGAGTTTGTATGTCTGTAGAAGAGGCAATATCAAGGTTAAGGAAGACTTTTCATGTATGTGATTTTATTAGATCAGAAAAACAAATCCTTCCTGCCATCATGCTCCATTAAGAAACAGTAGTAGTTGTAATAATAAAAAAAAATAGTAAATGGCCACACTGGGGAAGACACATTCAGACAGACATGAATGGCCCTGTATCTTTTGAACTCAAAATCTGCTTCTGCCCTTTTCCAGTTTAAAAAATAAAAGAAAAAGTAAATGAGATTACAGATAGTTACTGCATTTTTTCCCTAGTTTTTTCTTTACAAGGACAACAATTTCTTCACAATGCACTTCCCAAAAGCAAAAAACAAACATTGTATTCAGTGAACACAGCAGGTTAAGCCTGCACATTTAATTTGTAATAAGTGCTTTATAAAGGAGAAATAGTATTCAGAACTCAAGGTCTATACTGTGGTCTTCACCTCCAGAAATATGCCTCTACTGCTTGGCTTGAAGTAGTCCTTCTCAGGAAGGACTGCTCAGGAAAACTCTCATGTGTTTTTGAACCAGTCATTGCATTTGTGTAAAGGAAAAGGAATATGTTAAGCTTTTTGTCTGCCCCACCCAAGCTCCTGAGCTGGAAGGGGGCAACCCTATCCCACAGTTAAACTGCAGCTGCACTCTGGAAGTCCTTTCTGTCTTGAGAAGAGATGTGAAATTCATCATCAGCTGACATTCTTGGTGAATGTGAGGAAGCTTCTTCCTTTGTCCAAATCTTAGCTTCGTGTCTCAAAACAAGAATTCAAAAAGCCTGCCAGTATGGTTTTCCTTTTTTGTTTTTTTTTTTTTGTTTTTTTTTTAGTTTAAATTGCCTCAAAGAAGCACTGCAAGCTCTTTTAAGTCGTTCNGTTTTTGTTTTCTTTTTTTTTTTTTTTTTTTTTTTGTTTTTTTTTTAGTTTAAATTGCCTCAAAGAAGCACTGCAAGCTCTTTTAAGTCGTTCCACCAATTAGCTGATGTTCCTGACAAATGTGAGCTCTCAAATCTACATGTTATTTTAAAGTATGATGATCTAAAATTTAAATCAATTAAATCATTTGGCAGTGTATGAGTGCTATGATGGGTCTCCTCACAAATCAACTCAGTAAATTGCCCCTGGATTTCATGTGGGTCACACAGGATTTATTTTTACTTCTCTACTGCCTCTATGGGGACCAGGACTGTTTAGAGGACTAAATTGAGTGTTAATTCTCAAATAAATCAGTTACAGCTTCTACTCAGAACTCCAAAATGTATTAATATTTGAATGTTAAATAAAAAAATCATTCAGGCTTGTAGTTTCACCAATCTTGATTTATAAGCAGGCTTTTGAAAAGGAAAAATTATTGGAATATGGAATTTAATCACTACTTTTATATCTGAAGGTGTTTGTACTGAATCTTCAAGTTTTTGCTCAAAAAAGCCATCACCTCTAGACGCTGCACAAAAGTAGCCACTAGGAAACAAATAAATACATATCCTGTGCCTTGTGTGTCTCTATGTGACTATTCTGCTTTGTAATTGTCTGCTTTAAAATTCATACTTGAAGGCGTGGTTAAATGAAAATTTGCTCAGAAAGTAACTGAAAAGGCAGGTTATTTTTTATTTGATTCTAATGTGCTATTCCTTTACATTCTCCTTTCTCTGCTGCTGAAGGGCAGAATGTAGCAGCAATTCCAGTGAGTAATTCCCAGCTCCATGATACTGCAGTGTTTGCTGTAGCGGTACCACTTCACGGTTTCCTGACAGGGCTGGGAGGAGGCAGTGAATTTGGAATCAACAAGCATTTCTGCACACTATCACAGTGTTTCTCTCTAGGAAATTCTAGGTGGTGGGAGAAACCCCTGCCACAGCCAGGCCTTGCTGAAGTGGAAGGAAAAGGGAGTGGCAGCAGCATTCCTTTCAGTAGCATCCCTTGGGATTGTTCGATAAGAGGCCAGGCAGTCTCCTCTCCTTGGTGTTTAGATGCTCTTGTCGACCTTTAGAGATTGAGCACTGTGGAGGTCATTGCCTTGCACTGTCACCCTTCCAGAGAGGTGAGTAAGTGCTGCTGAGGTCAGGCTGCTTGCCTCCAGTGCTGCTGAGGTCAGGCTGCTTGTCTCCAGTAGCTTTTTTGTACCACCCCTCTTTATTTTTACATGACACTGTGGCCCTGATGGAGCCACTGATAGCACAGTGTGGTCCCAGCCAGCTGCAGCAGCTCTGAGCTTGCAGGTCTTTCTCCTGGTTGCCCATCTCACTGTATTCTGCATCAAGGCACTTCTTTCAGACTTGAGAACATGACAGGCACAGACAAGGCTGTCTTCTGCTGCCTCTTTGTAGAAGAAATGATGGGTAGCACTGTGATATCAAGTTAATGTATGCATCGTGTACAGTAACCTATATAAATTACTCCATGTGTGCAGATCCCCAGGCAAAACACAAGGTTGAGTTAGAATTTACAGGCATGGATAAGCAGTACTGTGCTCCTGATTGCAGCCCTCAAACTCCAGAGCATTTAATGTGGAAAGTGCCCTGAGACAAGGACCAATCTTTATGCTTTGTACACATTTTAATGGCCTGTTAATGAACAACCTCCACTCTACTGAGAAGATAAATTTCATGATGATATAATTCAAGCCAGATTCTTCACAGTTGCTTGAGATTATTTTTTGTAGTCCTACTTAGAAACAAATGATATATTGATGTGGCATGTAATCATCTCATCCTATTCTATTAACACTTCTACATCTTCCAGTCCTTGGTTGCCAGGGTTTCAGGAAAGGAAGGCAAGTTAAAACCAGAAGTAATGGATCTGGTCAGTGGTTTGTTTAGCTCAGTCTCTGATAGTCACTGATACTGAAAACTTAGGGAGGAGTGTAAGAAGGAGCACGTACTGCAAGCTTTTCTTCTCTTTATGGTTTTCTAACTTCTAGCAAACTGCACATTTAGGAACTTTCAGTGCTGAAAGATTGCTGACTCTCCTGACTGTCATGTTTGTATATAATATATACAGACAGGGCTGACCCAGAGTGTATATGATGTTTCCTATGGCATTCTATGATTTGGTTATGTACTCTGAGGTTTTTTTCTTCTTTTTGATTTTGTTTTGTTGCTAAAGATCATTTCATTCTGTTTGCTTTTCATCTTTTTATGTGATAATTTTAGCAAGATGCTTCTTGTGTTGCAAGTCCTAATCTACTCCTTGCTCCCCTCTTTGTGCCACCTGACATTCTGCAGATTTCTGTCATATCCTCCTTCAGTCTTCAACAGAAAATTGGATCTGTCTTTTTTTCCAGCTTTAACTTTCTTTTCTTGTAGGAGCTGTTCTCTGTGCCTTGAATAATCAAACTGAATCATTTTGTAAGTGGAAGGGAGGAATGAGCAGAACATACTCAATGTGTGGGTACACCATTGATTTATAAAGCACTCTGATATTTTCTCTTTGGTAGAGGTTTTTATTACTTTTTTTTTTCCAAAGAGTTTCTAATCTTCCATTGTAACATTTTGATGGCATGAACAAAATTTACAACCTGAACAAACTCTTGTTTCTTATTTACCTTTTGAACATCTACTGTGCTGCCTCTAGTTATTGATAGAGCTTCCTGAGAAACTGTAAGAAATCTGCTGTCGTGATTTCATAATTTTGATGTGGCATGTCTGTGTTTTCCAGAAAACATCTCTTGCTTTTTTTTAATATAAGCTACCTCCTTAAATTTACTGTGTTACTGGTGTTAGCTCTGGTCTCACACATTCCATGCATATTTCTCAGGTGAAGCAACCTGTAATGTGCTGCTGGCATGGACAGCACGATTTCCTTACTGACTCCCACCCCTGGGTTATTTTTCTGGGATGCTGGATGCAGTGAGCCGGATCACAGAAGACTCCTCATGCATGGACTGCAGTGGAGAAGGAGCACCTTTGTGATTTACACCTTTTTAGTAGGTGGTAGATTACTAAGGTGATATGAAATTGGGTGTGCTGCTGCATTTTGCCCAGGTGCCGTTGTCTTTATGCCTGGGCTGTGCCCATTCTGATCAGACAAAAAATTTCTCACTTGCACGCCTCCCTCTCTCCACTCTTCCCAATGAGACTTTATAGTTTCTTGGGCACTCCTGAGTGCTGGCTCTGCCTCCCAGTGTGACTCCTTTTGGAAGTGCAAGCTGATTTACCCTTATTTACACATGCCATGGCCAGTTCAGTGCATCCTCACCGCATGGCCAATGAGCGTCACCATCTGAACATCAGGACTGGACTTTCTTTACTTTCTTTACACATTTTGAGGTCTGGTCCCCAGATTTTTAGGCAGAGGTGCTCCTGGATTTTTTTGGGGGGGGATTGGGGTGGGTGTGGGAGGACTTCCCTGCTTTGTGGAGCTGTGGGAAAGGCAGCAGAGGCCTGTCAGCCCTTCAAGGGCTTTGTCTGAAGTCTCATTCCGGAATAGGTGTGTTCCCTATTGAATGAAGTGTCTGCCAGAAGGCTTTGACCCATTTCAATCTTGGGTCAGGAGGTTTTCTGACATGTCATAGGATTTGGACTGAACTCTGGGCTAAGAGAGTTCAGTCTTTGATGAAGACATATTTCCGGAACATATTTTGGCACGTGCTGCTTCCAGCAGTTTTTTTCTTAGGAAATCTACAACAACAGCTCTGGGGGGTGGTTCTCTGCAGCAATGGTCAGTACTGCCACTGTTTCATGCCCATTTAGCCTGTAGTGAAGGGTGTGTGCTGGTGCTGCCACAGAACCAAGAGCAGGACAGATGTCTTGAAGACTAGTGGGAAGAGTCAACACTGAAACTGGTCACTTGGAAGTAATTAAACAGGTATTCAGACAAATTTTACAAATTCTGGGAAAGTAGAAGAATTTTGGGCTTTTACTAGGCAGAAGTGTTTTCAAAACTAGGAGAGACTTGAGACCCATAGCTGCTGCTTAAGTTTGATGCTAAGGGTTGTACTGTGCAAAGTATAAAATTGGTATGACCACTATGACCACTGGCACGCTTCTGTGAGCACTGTGGATTTAAAATTTTTTTTCTAGCAAGGCAAAGCTGTGAAAAATGTAATGAGGAGGGGACACTAGTGGGTGGCTGATGTCAGCTCATTGTAATGTTTGGTGTTTGAAAAAAAATGTTTGAGACTGAGAAAGAGAAGCAGTAGGGTAAGGCAATGTATTGATTAGATTGTTCTAGAGTACATTCACATGGCCCTTGAAATTTCAAGGGCACTTAAGCAAGGTTTTTATAGCTCTAAAAACCGTAGCTGAAAAACATTTTTGAATTTCCTCATCTTTGCACCTTTACTCAATGTTAATAGAAATATTTGAAGTTTGAATCTTTCCATTTAAAAACATGCTCATCACCTTTTCTCTGACTGCAGCAGAAATAAGATTTTTATATTTTGTATTTTAGTCTGGATTGAAGTTTGACTTATCCAGCAATTACAGGCTTTCACCTTGTTTTTTCTTACACATTCTTTTTGTTTAAGTTAAACACATCAGGTGTTCTTATTTTGACTAGCTCGTGAATAAACCTGCTGTTGATGTTGCTGTTGTACCTGGTATGGAATTGAACCTGTTAAAGTTGCTTTGGGAAGACACTCAAATTTGGAATTACTCTAGTTTAAATATATATATATATATATATATATATTTTTATATATATACACACACACACATATATATATACACACACATATATATATATATACACACACCACATATATATATACATATATATATTTTTTTATACACACACACACACACACACACACATATATATATATACAAATTTTTAAAAATCTTGCTTATTTTGAGTGGTCCTTTTCGATTTGCAGGGGTTGCATTGAATGAAAATTGCCCTGATGTTATAGCTGGGCAAAATGCCCCTTTCCTGAAGAAAAAAGCAATGATTGTGCTCACTCTAGTGGCAGAAGGCGGAATTGTTGGATGTTACTTCAAGGATCATGTATGAGAGCACAAAAATTCTGATTGAAAGACACTTTTAAAGTTCAGTGCAAACACTTACTCCATTTAGCCTGAGCTGGAAAAAACATTTAAAAAAAAAAAAAAGTAATTCTGTATCTGTAAATAATCTGCAAATAAATCAATACATCTGTAAAATAAAACCAGCTGGAAATGATACAATTAAATCTGCCTGTTCCTATGACTGACTGTCCTGGACATGTTTTACAGTAACAAAGAGGGAGAACTCTCTTTTTCTCACTCTTTTTTTTCTGCTTAAAAACCACACCAGCACCACCATCCTGGTATGTAGCCAAGGGAGAAAAGGATGGAGGTTGAGACATTGACAGGCTGCTTGTGCTGCTGCTAAGGTAGCTCCTAACTTGTGATTTAGTAATGAAATAATGATGTGCAATAATTTAGAATGGTCTCTCTGTCTTCTGGTCATAAATCTCCTTTGCTAGGAAGAAGAGGCAAGATCTCTTGCTTTCTCCTTGCTGGATGCTGTCCATGTTTAGGTGGCTTTGCATACAGGAGGCAATTCGTGCTGCAAATGCACAACTCTTCTAGTATCCATCTGCCATCCTTTTAATCTGTGCCAGTAGCAGCTCCATATAAATCCTGCAGTGCTTATGGTCACAGGAAGCATCTCTGGGATAAAGGATAGAAAAGGCTTCTGGCAAATGTGCCAATTTTGTTTTTTAAATTTAATACGTGAGCCTCGTGAGCCTCGGGTTTTTCTTCCTGTCGGCTCTGCTACAATGAGACTTCTTTTATCGTGGAAAGGATGTATACACATTTTTAACTGTGTTGCTGAGTTAGCCACTCAAGAGAAATGCTGGAGAATCCAAACCCTGGTACCACTGGAGAGGAGTTATTACATCGTCGGCTTTTTTAATGCAGGTTGCAAATACAAATTTTCTTTTGCAGTTTTTAAGCTGCTTTAAATAGCAAAACTGGATACACAGATTCAAGCTCACACCTGCTTTTCTACCTGCTGACTTGTGATATGAGACAGGATGTGTCTCATGTACTAACAACAAAGCCCTCTTTTTTTTTAAGTGACTAAATAATCCAATAGTTTTGAAGTTCTCAACACTGCAGAAGAATTATGGCATTTATTTAAGGGTTTGAATATGTAATTAAGCATCTAATTTTAAACCTGCACACTCAATAATGTTGGACTTTGCTACTAAGTTACTTCCTTTTTATGGTGTCTGCCAACTGCTGAAGTATGCATTAGTGCATTGACTTATTAATGCATTTTAGTAATGGAGGTACCTGATCAAGCAGCAGCCAAATGACCACAAAATAAATGTCTGAGTTGAAATCAGAACCTGCCATAAATAACAGAAAACTGCTTGCCTTTATCTTGCACTGACATCCCTATTCCCATCTGATTTGAAAAACTGGACCCAGTTGGTGGAGCCCTCATAGTCTTAGAACCCAGCATCCCCTCTCATCCACTAATGGTAAAATGCATTGTTTTCTTGGGCCTTTTTCATGCCTTTTCCTCCCCCTTTCTTGGGTTCATTTTTTCCAGAATAGTAGTGTGTTCCTATAATTCTAATTAAGCATATTCTGACTTGCTCATTAATTAAAGTCGAATACTTAGCTATTACTAATACACTCTAGCCTACCTGGTCGTAAGGAGATACAGGCCTTCCCCAGTTCCTGGGTGGAGCTTTCTCCCTTGTCTTAAAGCTGACCTGGAGCAGTGAAGGTGGCTGTGCACTGTCTGTGCTCGCTGAATCACTGCAGGCACTCCCCAGCTGTTGCTGATCTTGGCTTTCCAGCACTGCTTGCCTATCACTCACTTGCCAGATTCTGTACACTGCATGCTCATTGAGATGACATTTGAATATAGTCCACTTTTTCCCAGTGGGGAGGTGTGATACCAAACCAGTAGGAGAAGTGGCAATCTCAGCTCCAGCAGATACAGGAGTGTCACCCAGTTTGTACTGATCTGTTGAACAGCAAACCTGTCATGTAAGGGACAGTCAGAAAATTACGAGGCAGGCGTTTAACACCGCAGAAGCAATCTCGGTATTTAGCATGCTGAGAACACCAGCTAATCATGGAAGGCTTGTCTAGATGTCTGGATTCCTTTGGCTCCTGAGGTATTTTGTAGATGCTGACGGCCAATGTGAACTTTAAATCAATTTATTGCATATGTTTACATATGCAGTGAAACCATTTGCCATATCATTTAACTACACAGAGTGAATTGTTGACCATGAGCTGATCTGACCTTTTCAGGTCTAATCAAGAAGTCTGAAATATTATTTTAGCCTGTCAGCTCCAGTAATATGCTCTAAGAGTATCTGGATCTAACTGAAAATGTCAAATGTGCTCTAATATGCAACCCATCAAAGTTACGATGCAGGAACCAGTTAAGAATATAAATCTGTAACATCCGTGGTGCATCTCAATTGCCTGGGTGAGTTGTTCTGCCATTGATACAAGCTAGCTAAAAACGTGGATTGAAAGCAATTCTTCAGAGTACATGTGAGGTGTACAGCCACCTAAATATTAAAATTATCTTGGAAGAGGGGTGATAACTTCAGGTTAGAATACTACTGGAAAAAACAGGGCCCAGCATGAATACTTGTGCTCTAGGGAATGTCTTGCTAGCTTTAGTGTGTGGTTACGTAAGATTAGTGGTCTCATGTAACCTCAGAATTTTCCTTTTTAATTTTAATAATTTGCTGCTTGTGAAGATTTTGCTCTTTTGAATCATAATCCATTATATAAGCTGAGGTATCCTTATCAATCTTATTGCATTTAGTAGAAAAATTTTTCATAGTCTAGGGCTTTCCATGAAAAATCTACTTCTACAAGTGTTCTAAAAACCAACACTTATAAGCAGAGTATTTAATGATGTTTAATTTTTTTCCTCACCTTCAAAATTTCTGTTCTTGTTATTTTATAAGATACTCAGATCTAGGATAAATCTGCCTTCAATAATTATTTATCAAGCACAAGATTGTTTATCAGTATAATTTCTGGATGATGAATTTAAATTTGGATTAAAGTGTATGGGTGTAATGAAAAACAACTTTGTATCTTATGAAAATGGTGGGTTTTTTTAGCTAAACAGTCTATCAAAATTGTTTAGCCTTAAAACACTTGTTACACTAAAATTGAGTTGCTTTTTATCTGATTGTGGGTAGTTCATGCAATCTGAGGTGCTATTAACTGAATTGCTACTGTTAGTAAAACGTTGTTGGAAGTAGAATTAAAATGAACTATGGGAAGCATTGCTGAACCGATAACTTTGCATTGAAAATAGTGTGTTTTGAAGGATCCTCCTAACGCTATTTGAACTGCTCTTACTAGGCAATGCTGCCCTCCCCTGGTATGCTGTGAAAAGCAGGAATTTTTATCCCAGTCTGAACCAGTTCTAGAGCTTCCTGTTGAAGAGAAATTCGTGGATTGGTGGAAACGGTGGGGGGAAAATGCTCTTAAACAAACCATTATATGCTTTTTCTCTTAAGATAGAAAGAAAACTCCAAACAAACCATAAAACAGACATTTGTGCAGTGCTTTTATGTATGCATGATGCAGATGTAGATGAATGTACAAATAATATACATCGAATCTACAGTCAATACATGGTAGAGGGCTTAATAAAGTTTGTGTGGCAATTTGGAGGATGAATTGAAGACAAAATAAACAGATGCAAGGAGGTAGGAGGACCAATTACAAGAAACTTTCTATAACAGTATAGTTTTGTCTTGTAAACATGAATGGTAGATCTCTAAACATTACATATATGTTCAGTTCTGCAATAGAGGAGTAAATGTGACCATGGTCAGCAGCTTGCATGGGAATAGGATTGGCTCTTGTGCAAATGAAGCTGTAGCAAAACCATCATCTGCTGTCAGGGTCTGTTGATGACAAAGATATCACCACCAGCTCAGGAAGTCCCTTCACTGCACAGTCCTGAGAGCTGAGGAGGGTAGTCCAAGGAAATGTTACTGTTGCATGGTCTGTTCTTTAATGCATTTCCTCAGGTGTCTGGTACTAAATGCTGCTGGAAATAGAATATTGGGGTAGAAGGTTCTTTAGGCTGTCCAGCTGTAGCTGTTATGTGTTAAATGTGTTGCTATTTGCTTTAATTTTGTAATCCATTTCTCACTGCTAGGCAATTTCACCACAGTCCAGATAGCAGAAAGAGCTAAGCCTTGTTGCAAATACAGGAATTTTAGTTCCCACATCTGAGTCTAATAAGTGTGTGGAGTGAGCTTTGCTTTTTGTTTGTTTGTTTGTTTGTTTGTTTTTAAGGTATAAAATATCACTTCATTTTTATGGTTAAGATTTTTTTAATTGCTGGGCAACTTGCAAAACACACAGCTTTTTTTTTTCTGTGGCATATGACTTGACTTATGTTTTGCTTGCTCCTCATTCCTTTTAATGCATTGGAAATCACCTAACACTGGAGAAAACTGGAGACAGTATGTTAAAACCTCTGGTTCACGTATTGCTTCATGTCTTAGATCTGAACAGATTGCCACATCAGGAGGGAGGTTTTTCTCCCAGACTGGTTTGCTTAGGACTTTGCTTGAGTGTGAGTCCTTGTCTGCTACTTAGGGTCAAGTCACTTGGGAGATGTTTTGAGAACTGTGGAATATAATGACATTCCAAATCTGACTTGCTCTTCTCCAGCTACAGTTATACCTTGTAGTGGTGTTGATATTTTACTACAACCTTTTACAGTAGGGTCTAGGAGTTGTTCTGTGTCTGTGGTGACTGCCAATCCACAGAGCAGGTGTGGGCCATTCTGAGCTCGACTCCAACTAGTAAGTGACCTGTGGCTGTGGTAGACAGAACCTGAAGATCCCAGTGGTCTTTCACAGACTGTTGTTTCTAAAGTGACATTGCTGGCAGCAAAACAGCAGCATTTGCCTTCATGCACATCAGCAAGTAAGCTACAATAATCAATCCTTCTGGGAGCTAGCTGTAAAGCCACTGCAAGTATGGCTTCAAAGTAGTTAAAGGTTGAGCTAAATCAACAGATAACATGCCTTTCCCTTTGTGACACCCTGCCACAGTAAAACAGTTTTATATGTTCTTTTTTGTTAGATCAGTATTTTGCTAGTGCAGCATCGCCATTCAGCTCATCGAATGGTTCATGTGAACAGCAGTGGTGTCACTGTGTAACAGTTTTCTTTCTCCCTAACTTTTGCAGGTGTTGGGGCTGCTGGTGTGGACCCTGATTGCTGGAACAGAATACTTCCTCTATCCAGCCTTCGGCTGGGTGATGTTTGTAGCTGTGTTTTACTGGGTTCTCACAGTCTTCTTTCTGATCATCTACATGACAATGACCTACACCAGGATCCCACAGGTGCCATGGACCATGGTGGTAAATATACCCATTCTTTGTTGTTCCAGGTTTGTTGGGTTTTGAAGAGAATGAAATATTGGTGCATTCTGCATGTATATTTAACCAACTCTACTTGTACTCTTTGCAGATTTTTCCCTGATCACTGTGTGGCTGCATACCTGCAGTGTTTAACTTTCATGCTACTCAGACACTTCCAAAGCATTTTTTCTATGACATTTCACCATTTTGTTCAGCGATTGATGTAGTGACTTGATTTTTAACGTGTGTGTGACTGATACTCATGCACAGTGACCTCTTTTTCTTCCTGTAGTGGCTATGTCCCATGAAGAATGAGTCTGTTGCTGCCTCTGAGCTAAGACTTGGCCATATGGCTTAGACAGCAGAAATCCCTACTGGAATCAACACCATGCACTAGAAGCAGGACTTGGGCTCTTAAAACATGAGTCTTCCTCTGCTAAAGTTAAAGCAAGGATAGTTCAGAGGTAGCAACACTCTGGCAATCCATATGTAGTCTATTGTGAAAATGGTGCTGAAGATTATATATATGTAAAATACATACCATGTAATCCTTTGCTTTGAGCTCAAGAGTTAAAGCAAATCAGATAAACAGCTACTGTAATTACAGAAAAAATTCACAGGCACTTAAAATGCAGATCCAGTTTTTATGGTTTGAGCAAACCTGGCCAGCTCTAACTCTCAACAGTATATTTTTACCTCATTTGCATAACAGCCTGGTCTTCAGGAAAGTAGATCCTAAAAGTCATTGTCATTTCAGCCAACTGGCTATTTGTGACCCATCTAAGAATCACTGTAAATTTTATCTTTGCATTTGTTGGATATAGTGAGATACTGTTCTTTTTTTTTTTTTTTTAACAGCTAAATATTATTGACTAGAATTCTGCTATTTCTATGATGAAATGCATTTGACTTCTGTGTTGCTAACAGCTTGTTATCAGCTATATTGTGTGACTGAAATTGAATACTAGAATACTTTTCTCTTTTAGTGTTCCCATTTGCTGCTGCAATAAATAGCCAGCTATAGCAATTACTAATAAGAACAACCAGGATTATGTTCAGATAGCTTCTCTATTTTCAAGTTTCATAACCAGCAATTACCATTAAGGCTGTAACACTGCTATAGAAATGTTGGATTATTTCAATTACAGCAGTAATGTGTCTGGGTACATTTAAAGGTGTGGGTTTGGTTTTTTTCCCCATTGCATTACATGTAAGTAAAGTACATTCAAAGGCAAAGCATCTTTATATCCATTTGAATAAAGCTTTGGTCATTACCCTTCTTTCATCAGTTGAATGCTATTATGAAACAACTGCACATAAATGAGTTGCCCCTGATCTGTGTGGTAGACAAACTGGGATATTTGATTTGTTTCTATTTCATATTGAGTGTATTTCTTGCTCTGAGTTCCAAATATATTGTAGATGTACATAACTGTAAGTCCAGAAGGTAGTCTCCTTTTATATAAAAGGGTCATATAAAAAGAAAATAAATACAAAATAAATAAAAGATGCTTGTGTTCCAGCTTGTTTTGCCCTAAGGTATTAAAAGAGCTTTTGGGAACAGCCCTTGAATTGGTCCTCTGCTGCTCCTGTATGGCCAAGAGGAATGTTGAGTCTCTTTTCAGAGAGGTGCTTTTAAAGCCTTTGTTGGAAAGAGCATGACACACACCTTTTTGAGTGAGTTTACACCTACCTTTACCCTGTTCTCTGAAGAATCCTGAATTTCAGTATCTGCCAGTTATTGCTCTGCTTCCTTAGGCGACAGTTAGCTCAAACTGTTCCTATTGTATGCAGTATCCAAAATTACATCTGGACATCTCTGTCATAAATTCACTTTTTGCAGGTTAAGCACATTACCAAATTGCTTAAGATGCAGTTACTTTTACTGCAAATTAACCCAAAAGACATGCTTCAAAACTGACTCTCCTTCATAGTGCAAGTTTTTTGCTAAAACAATCAATGGAAGCTTTTAAAATCTGGTGAATTTGAATTTAAGAAGCAGATGGTAATTTAGCATGAACCATTTGGTTTGAGTAATATATTGGCAGCAAAGGCCCAATCAGCTTGCACTGCATTCCATCTTCTCCAACAGTGTTATTTCCCAGAGCAGCACTTCACAGAAATTATGTGCTTTTTTTCTTTTTTCTACATGACAAGATATTGCAGGGATTTGTAGCTTTCCAGCGTAATTGAGTCTTTTTGGAATGGGAAATCTGAAAATAACAACAAATACTCTAGGTAATCAAATTTGGGGTTTCTAAATCAGTGCTTTACAGAAGTTCACCAGAACCTGCCAATTGTTGGCATCTCCTCCTAAAATTAACAGTTTGATGTTTTATTGCTGTATTGCCCAGATAAAACAGGGGGTGAAATCTGTGGATAGACACAGTACCTTTTATTAGACAAACTGATATAGGTGAGATGAACCCCCACTCATTTGGAAGTGTGTGAATCAAATCTCAAGTGCCAGTCCTTGGACTCCATCTAAGTGCTGAGGCACTGCCCAGCCCAGCTCCCTGTGGAAGGATAAGTGGATATTTTCCACTCTTCCTTCTTAACTTCTCTTCTTGAGCTGCAGCTTTTTTTAGATTTTGCCAAAGCTGGTGAAAACTGAATTAAATTGTGGGTAATTGGCATAAATTCCTAGCATCCACTGGGTCACACGGTGGGAATTAGTAAGTTGGAGTTGCACCGGCATGGCAACATGTAGGCAACTAGAGCAACAGAGTTAGAGGTTGTATTTGTGTGACAGTCTAGAGTGCAAAAGTGGGGTCAGAAGCTGAAGGGAGCTGATTAGGTACATGAGGACCAGGTCTATATGGAGTTACCCATTCCTGCAATTGTGAGCACATCAGAGGCATTTCACCTAAACATGGCACCAAATTTGTATGCCCTAGACAAGTAGCAGAGTGGAGTTTGAAGGGATTTAACTTTTTTTTTTTTTTTAATAAGAAGAAGCTTCCATGACCAAGTAGTGAAAAAGTAAAGGACAAAGTATCAAGATCATGTACTTTAAAAAAACCCTCATACATTTTTCTCTTTCATCTTCTTAGACATGTGTTCTCTCTTCCTTTCCTGTTCTTTCTCACATGCAAAAACCAAACAAACTTTTTGTTTGCTCTCTGTAGGGTTATATGAGGTCATTGCTATCTGCTTTGCTTCTTTCTTATTAATAAATACAAGTACCCTGAGACATTAACTTTGCCTCTTGAAAGAGAAAATGCAGCATCTGCCATGGGTCTTGATGACCCATGTAGTCCAGTCAGACTGTTCTCCTCCTTGGATTTACCTGTTTCTTTCTCCTCTTAAAAACAGACAGAAGGGAAAGGTACTGAGAGGTGGAAGAATACAATGGAGAAAAAAAGTCACACTCTTTATCTCCTTCAGTAGTGTAGAAAACAAAATTTTGGAAGCTTTATAAATACTCTCCATATGCCAGGAGTTATTGATTCCTATCTTTGTGTAGATTAGAAATGCAATCAAAATGCAATTTGGTCTTGTTTCTTTGTTTTGTTTTTTATCATGTAGAGTCATATTCTTACTGCCTAGCCCTTAGATTGTGGTAATCAAACTGAGTCCTTACTTTCACTTCTGGAAAATCACAGCACACCAACTTTAAGACTTTTCTGGATTTAGTGTGATGGAAAGAACAGTTTTTCCAAAATACTGTTCAATGTTTATGGATCTTCAAAGCAGTTAAATTTTAATCTTACTGATAGAAACATGGAAGAAGGCAAAAATAGTTAAGAATGACAATTCTGGTGTACACTGCATGTGTTCAGTGTATTTCAGAAGAGAGTTTTGTATGTTTAGATCAGTTCTACCTGTGCATATTAATGACGTATGTTTGTCTTTTCAACAGGGTCTGTGTTTTAATGGAAGTGCCTTTGTTTTGTATCTCATTGCTGCCATTGTAGATGCATCTTCAGTTACCAAAGACCTGGACAATCACAATTACAACAGCTGGGCAGCTTCTTCAGTGAGTTAATTTTTTTGTTTAGATCAGTTCTACATCCAGTAAAGTTATAGCAAATGAAGGCTCGTTGGAAGCGTGGGTTTAAGTTGCAGGAGTTTGGCATTTTGAAAAGCTGCAGAGTGATAGAGGTCATGCACAAAATCTATAAGTAGCTGCAATTTAGTTCATAATTTTTAGAGGTGACTAGAAATTCCACCAGGAGATGACAGTCACATCAGAAAAGGCAGTAATGTTTTTAAGATCACACTGTTTTCCTCCTCCCTTGCCCCCATTTATTACCAGCTCTCTGGCTGAGGTCAGAGCCTGCACATCAGAGCAGACAAAAAAGATTGTGTGAGCATCGAGTCACCCCAATGCACTGGGACATTTTCAAAAGCAGTTTAAACAAACTCAGCTAACTTTGCATACTCATGCATAAGATGCATTCAGCTTTCTGTGGGCTGAGCCATTGCCCATACTGCCCACACAGCACCTTGGGGAAATCCCTGGAATGCTATTGCTGTTTCCACAATGATCTTCCCGTTACAGCTTCAACTTTTGATAAACTTTCCTCTGAGTTGCAAGGACAATGCATGAAAAATCATGTAACATGATGAAATCACTAATTAGTCTGACATTACTTAATGCTTAGATTTAGAAATCCAAAACAGTCAAAGTGGATAAAAAATAACTTAAAAAAAAGCAAAAGAGGAACAGAAAAGAGCCTTGTAACTTTTTAAGTTAAGTGAACACATTCCCTAGCAAAGTTAAGGGAGTTGTAAAAGAACTTTCATGTTGTGGCAACAGGAGTCAAATTCAATTGTATACAGGAATTCCAGATTATTGAGTGTTCATGCTTCTGCAGTTGTCCTCCTGACTATTCACAAATCCTGTCAGAAGCTTATTTTGTATGGCCATGAACACAGGAACTTGAACACCTGCTCTGTTTTTGTCCTGGGAATTGGATCATTAAATCCCTGTCATTTCAGTGTTGTTCAGGGTCTTCTCCTCTTGGCAGTTTGTAACTACAGATCTGTTATTCAGCCACTGCAGCTGACAGGAACTTGCTTGCTGCTAGATAAGCTTCCATGCTGATTCAGGTTTTATGCAAAATGCATGACAGTTCAGTGTCTCATGGGAGGTTTGGATTCTCTTCTAATACTTCCTAATAATGTTTATCTAACACAGTGTCTAAATAAACTATTAAATGTGGATTCTTGCTTTCAAAATCCATTAAGGGTTTCATGGATAGAAGATTTAGCAAATAATCTATCCCCAATAGTCATTCTGTTAGAAAGATTTTAGATTGAGCTTTTGTTTAATAAGAAACAAAATAATTGGAAAAAGAAGAATGCTACAGTATTTTATTGTAATAAGATTTTACATCATCATCTACAGTTTTTTGGAGTTAAAGATTAAATTTGCATTAGACAATGCTCACCCTCTGTTGAAAGGCTTAGATTTGCTGCCTGGATGCTCAGCATGTGAGCATCACAGTGCCTGCTGTGCTCAGCAGTGCCTGCCCATGCCAATGATGGCATATAAGCCAGGAACAACTGTAGAATCATAAAATATTTTTAGGCTGGAAGGGACTTCTTGGAAGTCATCTGGTCCAACTCTCTCCACTCCTACAGCAGGGCTAACTCATATCAGGCTACCAGGGCCTTGTCCTCTTAAATTTGAATATTTCCAAATATGGCCATTCCACAATGCCTGTGTGCCTGTCTGATTACTCACACTGTGGGTTGGGTTTTTTTCCCCTAATATCTAATCGAAATTTTCTCTCCTGTAACTTATGTTTGTTTCTTCTTGTCCTATCATTGCTCAACTCTTAGAAAAGTGGTGTTAATCTTATTTGCAGTGACAACTTTACTTGATTCAGTTACAAGCACAAAACATTCTGGTATTTTTGTTAAGACCATGTTGAATATTGTCTGTTTTGAACAACATGCAGTGATTAACAGGATGCACTAGTGCTGAATTGGACTTTATCAGTACAAGTGAAATAAATCTAGCCTGCTATAGAAGGCTTATAATGTTATCAATTTCTGACAAGGTAGTAATATGACAGTGTGGTTGCTGTCACTGAGGAATATCTTTATTCATCAGTAGAGGACCTCTGGAATTGGTAACCTAACCAGCTGTGCTGTTTGAGAACAGTTCTGGGCCTGCCTTTGGGCCAAACTTTCTCTGTAAGCAAACAGATGCACTGTGAGCCATGCTGAGGTACAGGTGGGCTGTAGGCAATATCTGGAACACAGCAGCAGGGCAGAAGTGTTAGCTTGAGCTCACATTGTCCCACAGACAATTCCTCAGCCTCAAAAAGTGGCAAGTATTTAGACTGGTGGCAATCCAATCTGTAAGATCCGTACTGAGGCTGTATAGTGAGGAATTTATAAAAAAAGTTGAAATATGTCATGTTTTGTCTGCTCCAAGCCCATATTTCTATGCATAGTATAAGCTTACTTTTACACAGTGTTGGCTGCCATGGTCACACAAGCACGAGGTGAGAGTGTGCTATTTTTGTCAGCTTGCTATTTTCCTTTTTCCCAAGTCCCATAACTATTTTTTTCTCCTTAGAAAATGCAGTGCTCTCAAATATATTTATTTCCTAATCTATTTTTTCCTCTCTCTCAACAGTTCTTTGCCTTCGTGGTTACCTCCTGCTATGCTGGAAATACATATTTTAGCTTTATATCCTGGAGATCACGAACTTTGCAGTAAATACTTTGTTAAAGTGAATTCTGTAGTGTAAAGTACCTTGAGGATTATTCACTTTTGATAAAAGCTTGGAAGAGGGGTGAGGTATTTTTGAACATTTCTCCTAGAATTGACGCACTACAAACGGAGATCAATTGATTATTTATAATAACGCCATCTTTAGAGACATTTTTAACCTGACTTTGTACTATATAATAAAATTTCATACTGCTTCTTTTAAAATTAACATGGTATTTTTCTAGACATTGTATAGTTGTTACTACTAGACCTTTAAAAAAATCTTACTCAATGTGCCAGGTATGTAAATGTAACTTTTTAAATGTTACACGTATACTTTTGATACTGAAGTCTACCAAAACTAAGATTGATATTGTATCACTATTATGTATGAAAAAGTGACATTGTGCAGAAAAAAAACCACCTGAAAGTTTAAAAAATAAATAAATAAATGATCCAACTGTACATGTTTTGTAAACTGAGAGTAGAAGCTTGCTTTTTAAATTTCTTTTTCAGAGTACAATATATACTACCAAGAATTCTGATGATCCTGTCAGTGTGCATAACCTAACAGTTTCTCACATCACGAGGTTGCTTTTGGAACCTGCTACTGTAGGTCTGAAGCTGAAGAAATGTTGTGCCTGGAACACATTATCTGAACAGGTTTCTCAGATCCAACAGGCTCCAAAGCAGGAGCCCAGACAACACCCCCTTAGTGCTGGGTGCTTAACCTACTGAGGGCATCACAAAGCTCTGGCTAAAGGTAACACTTCTTGTTTCTCAGCAGACTGTGATTGTTTGGGTTTTCTTCTCCTCAGATTAGGCCATTACTCTCTTTTATTAAAATCTGGGCTTCTAAATCCTCTTAAATGATACAATGGTTAAATCCACAGAAGAATTGTCAAGACACCAGTGCTACAAGCAAGGAATTTCCTCCCTCCTTCCCTGTCTACTGGCATCATCTGCAACTTGTTAGTTTAACAAATGAAGTTGGTACTCCTATTTAAATAACTTTGAATAAAGCAGAAGAATGACAGAATATTACTTTCAAAAGAGATACCTTTGAAAATTACTTTCAAATACAAATTACCTAAGGATTTTTTTTTCCAGAAATTACATGGTGAGTGAAAGGTTGTGATTATTTTATGATGTTATTTAGAGTTTTTCTCATTTAAAACTACTGGTGAACCTTTTATTCTTGGATTAAGAAGATATGGATTCCCTTCTAGTCTTCAAAAGCTTATTTGGTTGATAATATATGGAAGCAGAGAAACTTTACTGCTTAAGAAAACCTTCTTTATTTCTACTTGTAACAAATGGTAAAGGTGTGTGGTTACTTAAATGGTGTGTTGTTACTTACATATGTGCCTTACAGAAGATTTATCAGCAGACAGCTAACTCCCTTCTCAATCACATGGTTTTCTTGATTATGTCAGTCATAAGATTTCAGTGCAAGGGAAGCCAAGATATTATTTAAAAACCTATACTTGTCTGTAAATTGCATTTGGCCTACACAACATAGGTCAGGGTGTCTGCTGCTTGCTAAATTTATCCAGTTGTGAGAAGGAAGAATGGCTACCAACTCTGCATTTTATCTACACAGATAAAATGTGTCATTAAAATCCTGTATGCTCTTTTCCATTGCTGGGAATAAAAAAAAAATCAAAGGCATTGAAATGACCCAAGTGCCAACTGATAAAATGTGACTAGAAATACAGCCAGAATTAAAACTTCATCAGTGATTTCTCATCAGTCAAAATCCTTCAGTAGTAATAGAAATGCTTTCTTAATTGATATTTGGTGTATCTATTTCAACTCCAAAGGATGTGACTGTGTTTGAGCAAACAAGATTTTGTAGTAACTGCAATGGTTTGGTCTAAACTCATAACCCAGACCTCATTTGTGGGCAGAGGCAGTAAGAGGGAGTAGAGCTAAGAGGGAGTTCTGCTTTGTCCAGTTTACCTAAAACTGTCATGGCAACTGTGTGTTAGATGTCAGAGTTAGCCCTTTAATGTAAGATAAAACCAGATAAGGAGTGATTCTGGCAAAATACCTACGTGCTCTCTGAGACTTCAGTGCTGATCCTCAAGGGAAGATCTGTAGAGTGACTTCCAAAGGCAAATCTGTGAGTTGAATCCTTAATTATGAATTTAAAAAAATACATACTAGGCAAAAATTTGCTTTGTAGTTGGCCTTGCTTTTTTTTTTTTTCCTTCACAGACTATAACTTACCTGCCTTGCTCTGTCCTTTCACAAAGATAATTATCTTACTTTCCATGCTCTTTCTCATCTGTTTCATTTCTCATCTGTTGCCCAGGTACCAACTGTCTTGTTGTTCAAATGTTCTGAATATTTAGTTAAAATTGGAGGAGTCATTTGGAGGCATTAGAGCATTCCTTTTGGAATTTGCTCCTCCAATTTCAGGCCTGAAGAAAGGCATAAGCACCCGAAAGATTATCTCCCAGTTGACTAGTCTTAAATATTGATTTTGAAACTATTAGTTAATGCATTTGCATATTCTAATATTGATAAGATAAGCTAGCTGTGGTTTATCATATAACAATTAAATCAAGGTTTGCATCTGCTGTAGGTTAGTACTCGTAAGATTGAAAGAAGCCTTAAAAGAGCAACTAGTAAGTGATGAAGTCATTAGTGAAATTCTTAATACAGATATTTAGAAGAATAAACAAACTGCTAATCAACTTGCAAACTGAAGGTGTTTGACTTCTAAATAACTTGTTTCAGACAAACAGTCTCTGAAAAATCTAAGTCACATACACAAGGGTACTTGATGTCAACTTATGGCCATTAATTTTCATTTATTAAGGAGTTGTCAGTACCTTTTTTCATCATCATACACAGTGCACCTAACAAGACAAAGTAAATAGCGTGAGAACTGTAATAAAAACTTCAAATGCAGTAGAGTTAGGTTGACTTTGTCCCAGTGCTTCACAGAAGATGCCTGTATTGCTGGGTAGAAAATATGTCTGTTATTCTACTTGTATTAATTTAAAGTTATTTCTGTTTCACTACCCTGAACTCAGATCAGCAGGGCCCCAGTCACACACACACTTTCAAGAGAAATAAAGAACTAAAGAAGCTGAACCAGCAGGTAAAACCCCTGTATTTCTAAATAGGAAGTGAAGAAGTTACTGGAACCTTCCTCCACAGGGCTTACAGAAACCTGTAGCCATGCATGCTTCCAAATGGGAACTGTAAGGACAAGAGGGAAAAAAAAAAAAAAAAAAAAAGCAGCTGTTTAAAAGAAGAACAATTTTTTTTTTTTCTCAGCAGCTAGCATTTTACTCTTGTGGCAGTAGCCAGTGTTGTAGCTTTGATATCTAATGACATGACAGAAAATGTGGTGGGACAGGTAACACCTTTTATTGCAACCACAAGATGGCTTAACAGAAGTCCGGAACTATGTACTGCTTAATCCAGTGAGGATCATTGCCCATATTGGCAAACCCAATTTTGCTCTGAGTAAATTGCTTTTGCTGGGGCCTTATGTGTGTTGGGGATCATCTGGGCTTACATGTCTTGCCTCTTAGGACGATTTTAGCTGAAGGAACTTATTAAATACTGAATATTAACAGAATCTGCATCATAACTGCAGAACGAAGCAGCAGAAGATGGGGTTACTCCTGCAATGCGTACAAAAGTGGGATATGCCCAGCTCAGAGGCCTGCTGTTACCTCACTTGTCAGAAAGCAGAACAAGTTATTTTTAAACTTGAGGAAATATATAGCTTCCTTTGCTGCCTTTCGTTAGTATTGCTGTATGATTTAATTCAAACACTGGGCCTGAGACATCTGGACAGTCCTTACAGTTTTACCTGTTGCTGCCCATTTAACGCAGATGGGGTTTTATCTTTTATGAGATCGAGAATCAGAGGATTTTTTTTGGGTGGGGGTTGGGGGGGTGTTGGCAAGAGTGGGTGCCGTGTGGGAAGATGCTGTTTCCAGCTGTGCCTCCACAGCAAAGCACCGGACTCGCTCCCCTCCCAGCGCACCGCCGACCAACTCTGACTCGCTGCGGGGTTCGTCACCGTCCCCGC
>VZRH01006476.1:416371-429322 GCA_013397555.1 Urocynchramus pylzowi
GGGCGGTGCTGCGGGCCGGGAGCGCCGTCGGGCAGCGCCGGGGCCGCGGCTCCGCGCGGGTTCGGCCCCTCAGCCCTCGCGGCTCCCAGCAGAGCGAAAAGTCCACGTTCCTGTGGCAGAGCGAAGCTTTGCCGTCTGTCGGAAGCTGCCTTTGCCTTTCCTAATGCTGCAGTGAACACTTCTGAGCGGACGGACGTGTACGAGCCCAAAGTAGCGGTGTTAACTTTTTGCCATCAACAACGATAGCACCGTGATGCGATGGCACATCGCGCTGCAGTGCAGCACCTCATTCCGTAGCGTGGGTTAGCTTTTAGGAGACAGCGGGGCCGAGTGCCAGTGCCCGCAGCGATCTGGTACAGGTGGGCAGCACAGCTGAGGCTGCAGCTCCAGCTGGCTCCGTGCCTTGTCTGTCAGAGACCTCCAGCCGTGACCCAGTGACACGGGGAGGGATGTGGGAGACGTATGGCTGAAATTCAGACGCAGTCGGTGGTGAAACGCTGCCAGGATTTGAGCTGATGCCTTAAGTCAGTGCATGAAATTCAGCTCCATGCAGATATGGAGAAGATTACCAGATGGATAAGCTCTTTCTCATTTTTACGGCCCATAATTATCTGTGGGGTGATTTGTCAGCTTAATTACAGTAGTGGCAGTGATAGTACCCAGGAAAGAGCATGAAAGACATCATGTACAGATACCTCCACACATACGTTTTCATCCTGCAAAAATTTGTGCCTTGACAGTTTTATCCTGGAGATGTTGCTTTCATCTTTCGTAAGCTCCCAATGCCTTCTTTCCCCCTGCCTGTATTTGTCCAGTCATTTTTAAAAAGTTGTGTAGATTATTAGCACCCAGATTTCTAAACTGACATTCTAAGTTAAGATTCATTATGTTCTAAGTTACTGAGTACTAATACCAAATCCTCAAGCTTCTCTTTAAAAGCTGCCCAGTTTCTTCCAGTTCGTTGTTGGCTGTCAGCTGCCCTTAGAAATGACCCTCAGTGGCAGGAGGTGAAGTTGACCACGCCTGTCATGGCAGCCTCTACCTGCTGAGCATCTGCCCTGCACTCGGAGCTGTCCCTCACTAGGAATTCTGTGCAGCAGGAGCACAAAGAGTTGTCTGCTGCCTTCTTCTGCCTTGGGTTCTTCCCAAACCATTGAGTGGATCTGGGGAATCTTTGCAGGAGACAAGTGAGCATGTGTCTACATTGCAACTGAACCTGTAGCCCTAAAACAGTAGACTTGTGCTCTGCTGAGGAGCTGAGAGTCTATTTGCTTTCACCACTGTGGAAAGAGCAGTTCTCTTTGTGGGCTGGAAATAACTCATCCTCTCTGCCCTCCCTCCTGCTCTGAGGTGTGACTCCTAGAGCTGCCACAGCATGGTCATTGTGCTGTAATGTCAGCTTCTGGTGTGCGTATTAAGTGCGTGCATTCCTGACATGCTTTACATATTTTCGTGTGCTGGGTGTAAATCTATCTAATTTTATGTAATGCTTCACATGCTTTGCATAAAGTCATATTTTATCAATGCCATTCAATCTAAAATTCATCCAAATTCGAGCA
Source organism: Urocynchramus pylzowi (assembly GCA_013397555.1). Taxonomy (NCBI): domain Eukaryota; kingdom Metazoa; phylum Chordata; class Aves; order Passeriformes; family Fringillidae; genus Urocynchramus; species Urocynchramus pylzowi. Next base: position 417,931 of record VZRH01006476.1, read on the forward strand.
AGTGGCTTTCTGTGGTGACTTTAACAGAAGTTAAAATAATCTAAATTATTTTTCCTTTGCACTCTTTCAGCTTCACCTTCTTATATTTTTATGCTTTTCGTCTTGCCTGTAAACATCAGTAGGAGTTACCTCAGGTATTCAAGGAACTTCTTGCAATATCACATATCACCATAGCGCCTTCTCAAATAATTCCATAACAAAACCAAATGTTTGTGCTGTAGCATGTAGAGATGACCATGATACATTAGTTCTAGATATACTCCTGCACCCAATAAAATAGGGAGAGCTAAATATTTTTGCAATTCTCTTTTATTTCTTCTCAGACAGTATCTATACCCACGGGTCCATTTGTATGAGCATTCAGTTCTCCTAGTACAAAATGTTGGCAGTAACTTTTCTGGTAAAGATTTCTTCATGCTGAATCTGTAAACATTCCTGCACTAGTGTAAGTGTGGCTGGTGCCTGTAGTCTTACTGAGAAGGAGAGCCCTTATGCTGGCAAAGGGAAAAGGTGAGGTCATTTGGGTTAGATATATATCACATTAAATTGTGTGCTGGGCCTCTGAGTGGTTGTGGTTGTGAAGAGGAAACGTTACAAGTTTTGTTTTCTCTTTCTTCCTCAGTCCCCTTTACCAAGAAGTAGAGGATGTGATAGAGATCAGGAAAGAAACATTTCATCATTTACTGTAATATTAAGGGCTGTTTGCTGTGCTTGCAAGCTAAAAAACCCCAATGATTGTATGCATATGTGAGTGACATAAATCTAATACATGACAACAACATGCTATGGAAATCCTGAGAAGAAAATAGAAGATAATGTTACAGCTGTTCTGCTGTAAGACAGAAGGACTAAAACTCAGGATTATTGAAGAGATTATGCAGCCAGAATTGTTGCTAATTTTGGGTGTTACCAGTGCTTTCTCTTGAAATTCCGGGTGCTGTGGTGTCTAGCATAGAATGAAATTAAGAAGAAAAAAGTGTTTCTTGACTGTAGGCCTACACAAGTTCCTTTACTTTTTTTGCTTGAGAATTTCTTTAACCTTGCAGAATGGTTATAGCTTTGAAAAGACAGTGTATTTTATACATTGACTTCATGGCCTGGGGAATAGTCTATAAATATGTTGAAAATAAAATGGAGGAGAAAACATAGTTATGCAGACTTGTGTATTTTGTGTGGCAGTAAGACAATTTGAAAGCTGCTTTTCCATATGTGACTGTTACCAACCTTAGTTGGGTTGGGGCTTAGTTGGGGCTCTTTTCAAAATCCAGTCTGAACTGACATTCTCATTTTTACAGGAAATTACAAAGTATTTCAACATCTAACTTGCTTCAGCTTGTTTAACTTGATGTTGGTAATATAGCTTTTTTTTTTTTTTTCCTTTCCTTCTCTTTTTTTTGGTATTTGCTGTTTTGCCATGACCTCTTAGGGGTACATGCAGGATCCCGCTGTGGCCACCTTGGTTCTGTAGCAGCAGTGTACTAAGCAAGTGTGGGAGTGGGTGTTTATCAGTGTGCACAATACACTTAAACCAGAGAAACTGACTTAAATGACTTGAATTTTTGCCAGCTTGCCAAAACTGACACAGGTGGCACTCTCCAGCATTCTGCATGAACTGTGCTGGTTTGGTTGGGGCACATTTGCTTTGTGTCTGTGCTACTGCTGGCTTGTTTTCTTGTAAGCCTTTGAAGGCTTACAATAACCTCTTGACCTCTGCTGCTTAGTCTGGCAAGTTCTCAGTAGATGGGTTCTTGGGAGTTTTTTGAGGCATTAGGGTCAGTGGGATGAATGTGCATTTGTATTGTCACCAGGGTGGCTCAAGTGCCAGCGTTGATAGATTGAAACAAGTCTGGTTCCACTGAATTTGTCCTGGAGCCCTCATGTGCTTTTAATATTTTTACAGCTGAAGTCTGGAGGATGCCACTGATGCTGTATTGGACGAGGTCCTGCTTCCAGCACAGCCCATGTTAGACAGGGGAGCCTGTGTAGGTGTCCCCCTCTCTTAGGCAGAGTACTGTCTTGGTAGGAGTGATTGGAGTGATCACCTGTGCCAGGTGTCTGGTGCAGAGCTTTGCAGGAGTGTGACCATATGGGCTGAAGAGAGAAAAGAAGAGCTGAGAGCTCACATGTAGGAGAGCCATCATGGCACAGGACATGCTTGTGTAGATTTTTCAGGCTTCTCAGACTGTTGCCAGACCACTCCTTTTTCCTGAGAGGTGCAGAGTGACCCATGGCCTTCTCTGGCTCTCTTTCACCTTCCCCAGGTTGGGCCAAGCTAACTTTGGTCACAGTTCAGACTGAAGGCCATTGTTCCCACAATGACACCACTGTTACTGTTACAGCTCTGTCAGAGTAAGCACAGCCTCACAACACAGGGTGTTTTAAGCTAAAACCAGTGCTGGTTCTGTCACCTCAATATGAGCCATCAGTTTCACAAGACAGAAAACAAGAAAATCAAAATTGCCTTCTCAAGGCTGAAGAAAAGATTTACAAGCAATTGCAGTGAAAAAAAAAAGGATAAACTCAATAAAAGTTGACTTAACAACGTCATTTTAACTTGTTAAAAATGCTAAAGCAATAGCTAAAGCTTTTCTGCAGAGTATCTATTTAATTTCCAAAGTATGCCTTGACAAAAGCAATGACATACTTGACAAGCGAATGGCCAACAAGACAGTCTGTAATTCTGAGCAACTTTGAAGTGTGCTGAAACCTCCCTGGGTTATTTGTATATTAAGATATAGTTGCAGAATAGTATTCAAGAGAATATTCATTCATCTAACACTGAAGGCTAGAGAATGCTGGTAGTTAGGTTGCTGTAGCCAAGTTCCATTTCTGAATGTGCTGTATAATATCAGACATATTTACTGGGGAGCTTTATTCAGAAGAAGTTAAAATATGAAAAGAAAGCAAAATCTGTTAGTGCAAGAAAACAATTCCTGATCAAAATCACTGATGCGAGAAAAAGAAATTCAAAAAAGCAAGTGCTGCTTGGAATTATTTGAGAGCTACTCAGTCTTTTAACTTGATCTTGAGACTGAAACATCTTTCTGTCCAAGGAGGTGATTGAAGTAAAACATCTTATTCTTTGCAGCAGTGTGTCAGTGACATGCTTTTGCCTTTATTCTAATAAAGCTGCTCAGTCAGAAGAGAGGCATTCTGGTGATATGCAGAGGTGCTGAACTTGTAAGCCTGTTTGTAAGTCCTGTATAGACTGTGCTTTCTGGGGGATTGTGGAAAATCACCCCAAAAACGTGCAAGATAAACTACTAGCTAAGCAATGAGACACATTTTCTGAGGCCAAGGTCAGAGCTGTTGTAGCTGCTCATTATTTTTGTTGTTCTGCTAGAAACTGCAATAAAAGGACCTTGCTGGGCATGCTGAACAAAGAGAAAGAAAAAAAATTATCTGAGTCCTAGATGGCTCCAAAGTAAGCTGGAGCACTCGGGTAAGGAATGTCCAAGCTTAGTAATTAAGGCCAGTAGGACTGGGAGGTCCTGCTATTTCCCCTGCCTCAGCCAGGGGTGTTTTTTCCATGCTGCTGCTCTGGGTGGCCATTTTTCCTGTCCAGGTGTTTGCGTAAGAGCTGGAAGCAAACACTGTGTTCTCTGCAAGTTAACCAAGGAGTGCTTGCTGGTAGGCTGACACACTTTTATTTGATGAGGTGAAATTCCACAAGCAGCACCATTGTAAGGAATTTTCCCCTCCTGTCTTGTCTCCATGCAGCTGTTCTCAGCTGCAGTGATGCAGTACCAGGGAACTGATGGAGCTTTACTTCAGCTCTCTGGTTTTCTTTTTCCATAAGTGTTTTTAGGGAACAGTGCAGCCATAGAGGCTACTGTGGGCAAGAACAAGTGTCTGGCATGGAAGGGCAGGAAATACATAAGCTTGAAGTGGTTCCATGTGTTTCCAGCCACAAGCTAAGAATGTAGTCCTTTTGCTTTTTCTCTTGGGCAGGGAAAGGTTTTGCACCATCTGTTTTAATTTTCTATTTACATCTTTCAGGAAAAAAAAAAAAAGAAACTCGTAATTTTTCTGATGTCAGAACTGCTCTAGAAGGCTAAAAAAACCAACTCCAAGGCAATTATAGTCATTATTAAACACTATCTGCTCTGAATGTGTCAGTGAATGTTTTGTTTTTTACTTATTGAAAGAGGCTTTGTAAAAGCTCAGAGTTGGAGCCCTCTTTCATTGCTTATTTGGTGCATCCATTAGGATTTGTTGCAATACATTCATTAGCAATCTCTGTGCATGTATAGGTGATTTTTTCTGTTGAGGTGATTGAGCAGGGGTCAACAAATAACATTTTCTGAAATAACAAGAAAAAGGGAAATGAAGCATAGAAATTTACCACATCACCTGAGACATGTTTAGTATGCCTGGAAGAGCAGAGTGAAGTATTGGCAGTGGTTCCTTAGCACATTTGTTTTATGGGAAATTAGATTTTAAGGTGGTGTTTAAAAATCTTAGGTCACGTGGTATCTGTGGATAATAAGATGGGGTGAAAAATGTGAATTCTTACTGCTCTGTGACTTCCTTTTAAGATGGGCAAGAGCAGTGTGTTCCCTGTCCTCACTTTGACTGGAGATGGTGTCCCTTTCTACATCCTCCTCTCCTGCCCCAGAGTGACAGACATCAGTGGATCCCTTGTTTCCAAGTTCAGTCTCCATCTGCTCAGAGCCTATACATGACTAAGAGCATCCTTGCCAAGCATCCTTCACTGGCCTCCAGGACTGCAGGGGCTGGAACAATTTGTTGTGTCTCACTATGATCCAGTAGAAGCCATCAGTGAGAGAAGCACACCTGACCCTGAGGCTCTGGTACCTGCTCTGCATTACTGGGGCATTGTTCCCCAAAGCCAGACAGAGTTTCCTTCTATGAGTAAGTGTTTCCTCCACTGCCCTCCCTGGGGAGTCCCTGTGAGGTGTTCACTCACTCCTGCGGCTGAGCTGTCCCCTTTGTGCTATTGTCATATCATATATGCTGTGGCCCTGTCCTCCCATTTTGTGGTCATATGTAAAGTATACAGCAGCCAGAAATTGCTATTTTCTGTACTCAGAGTTCAGCCTCTGAAGTTGCTGTGATTTCCCTTCACCCACCTGTAAGCTTCCTCTTCTTTGTGTAACTGAGATTCTTAAAGGGGTCATTGTGGCTGAAACAACTCCCTGCCCTGTGATGATGGTCATTTGATGAACATAATGGCAAGGACAGCTGTGCCTGACTGGTCAAGGCTAGGTGTCTGCAGCTTTCAAAGCCAAAACAAACCTGGCTGCTGTTCCTGCAACAATAGCAGCAGCTGCAATGCTTAGGGCTTCCTCTTCTGCTCACAGCTTCCCTTAAGGAAAATGGAAGTGTGATGATTACAAAATTGAGAAGCTGCTGCAGGGGGAATTTTCTTATAATAATTTTGGCAGTTTGTTGTTCTGTTTCTGTTTCTTAGGAATTCCACTAATGAATTCAAGACATGAGTTCTGACAGCTGGGCAAAAAGTATACTGTAAATGTGAGATGACCATCAGCAGCTGCAGAACTGCAGACTGACTTGGCCTATTTTCCTCGAGTCTGTAATCATGCTCTGCAAGAGCTCCTTTCTTTGTTTGGGAAAAGCACAGTCCCCACTTGCTACTTCTCACCTGCTGGCTTGTTGAGCCTTTTGGCAATTGCTTGAGTATCCAACTTCCTAGCAGACACAGGAGTGCTGTCCCAGCCTGTTGGAGAGGCCTGTCACTCTCCAGGTGCTCACTGAAAGCTGCCAACTCCAACAGTGCCATGGGGCAATCTCATCTATTCTCATTTTTCCCCCTCTTCCATTGCCCTTCACTTCTGTGGCACCTTGCTGAGCATCAAGTGTTCACACTTAGAAGAGGTTGTTCTCTAGTGTGCAAAGACCCACTCTTATCCAGCAGCCAGGCTGTGATGATGCCAGTTCATCTGGGCATTGTCTTGATAGTTTTGAGGAGAACTCTCACCTGTGTTTTCCTGATGAAAATCACAATATGCCAGCACAGCTAACAACGTGTGTGGCTACAGCTCGCTTCACAGAGCAGACACAACTTTCCCAGGAAAATCACAGGGAAAGTCTGTGAGAAAGCTCAGGTAAAGAAGAGAAACAATTCTTATCTTCACTTGCTGCATCTGTTGTTTGGCACATGTGGATTATGTTATGGAGATGGTTTACTGAAGAGTGATTTCTTAACTGGCTACTGGTGATACTTGTTTTGATTGATTGACCAGTTAGGTCAAAGCTGTGTCATGACTGTCAGGAAGGGTCACAGGTTTTTCTTGAGTGTAGTACAGTACAGTGTATAGTTTAATATAGCTTAATAAAGCATTTCTTCAGCCTTCTGAATCATAGAATCATTACATGTTACTCCCCAGATGGAGGATGCCCTGATATGACAAACGTGCACTTGGTGATGTAAATGAGTCCTCTGCTTATTCAAGGAGACCCCGCTCAAGGCTGCGTTTCCATGGCTTAGCAAAGCCCTTGCTGGAGATGTTAGATAACAACTTTTTAACTGCTGCCTGTGCTGTCTGTGCCTGCCAGATGTCAGTGTGGTGATCTCTGAGGCAGGGAGAGATATGGCAGGTGTCAACTGAAGATCTGAATCAGTCAAGCACTAAATGCCTCAGACAGCGAGAAGGGGCTGTGTTGTGAGCAGCACTTCTGAGGGGGAGTGATGAGCAGATTGCTCACTGAGGCTTGGCAGGTGGAGGAATGAGACATCACAGAGTGGTTCACATGGTGTCCCTTGATCTCAGCAACAACTTCCAAGAAGATGAGATTGCTGTTTGTTTTTTCATGCATCTAATCGGATAGCTTAACTAGAATGATCGTGCCCTGGGGTACTGGGTTTTGTGTTGTATGCTCCTATCTTAGTTTTAACTGGCTCTGTGCTGCTAGGCACATATTGGATATCCAGAACATGGTGGAAATTTTGCTGCCTGCAGTAAATATACACAATGTACAATGGCTTCTAGCAGCCAGCCAGTCTGAACCAGGCTTGGCTGGCCAGCCAGTGTGGGCTCCTCCTCTGTAGGTGGTATTGCCATGCACGATTGGTGGATCCATTTTTAGACAGCCATGAAATTTATCTACAAGAGCTCTGTAGCTGACAAGTGTGGATTAAGCTCTTTCTATATTGTGTATCACTGGCAATATGGGACTTCACTTTGGGGCTTTTTAATGGGCAAGCAATACAAACAAGCCAAACAATATATCTGAGAATGGTTCAGAGTGGTGGTCTCAGAGGTGCCTGGTTCCTGCAAGCAGTTTATCTTCCCAGCCAACTAGAAGGAAGTATGGCAGGTGAAGGGGGGCAGTCTCCTGCAGTCACTCTCCATTTTCACAAACCTACTCACACTGTGGGCTGTCTTCTCCTGTCCTTCTGTCTGACTTTCAGGTTTACCAGATAGAGAGAATGGTTGATGTGGCTCTCCAGGAGGGTCTAGATGTTGGAAGTGCTTGATTTGCAGAAGACAGAACTATCAATCACAGCTCGCTGTGCAGTTTTTGAATCTGGAGAGATTTGGTTGTACTAATTCCCCTCATTTTTGGTTGCTATAGCCAGATACTCCAGTTTCTCCTAGGGAAGTCTGGAGATTCAAGTCTTCTTACAATGTTTTTTACTTCCTGTAGTCTTTGGAGATATGATTTAGAGATTTTCCCTACTGTGCAAGATAGATGATCTTCTACAGTGGGATGAGCTACAACAGCAGCCATGTGCATCTATGTTTTTTTTGCAGCAATAAGGTAGAATTCTGTTGCCTCCACAGAGAATTAATTCCTTATTAGTAAAAAAACAAGCTACAAAGTACAGGGTCCTCCTGGCTTTGTCCACAGTAGTGTTTTCGGTAGTTACAGGTGGCACTTCTTTGAAAGTTAGAGGGAAAACAGCTGTGTTTCCCAGAGCTGGAACCTTGCTAGGGCATTTGCTGTATTAAAATTTCTGTTCCTATCCTTTGCAGATGTACTATTAGTCAGCTGTGCCATTAATAGTGTTTTGCAGTGAATTTTATGTGTTTGGGGAATTGTTTGTAACTTGCATTATGCCACTTGTGCAATGTTACTCAGTTGCTGCAATACTTTGAGGGTCATGTGTGCAGCTTTTACGTAGATTGGAGAAACTTACTGATAGTGCTTTCACAGTTGGAATGTTTTAAATTTAAGTTGATTTTTAAACAAATTGGAGAGAAGAAGAAATAAAATTATGAGGTTGTTGTGGGTAACAAGTTTTCTTTTTTTCACTAATTCACTGCCTGATGGGAATATAGCATATTGTTTGCCAAGTAACTATGCAGTACTCAGCTTTCAGTAAATAACATGCAGGATTGTATGGTGCCTTTCAGTGTGTGCAGGCAGCTGTGGGATTGAGGCAGGGAGCTAGTTCAGCTGGCAGGGGTGGGATTGAAGTCCTGCATGCCCTGTGATCAGTGGCAGGCAGGACTTAATTGCAGCTAGTCATTACAAAGGATTGCCTTTTTAATGAGCATGGCTAACACCCTGCAACAAGGGCTCTTTAATAATGTCCTTCATATGCTGGTTCTGGGATTACCCCACATCCTTTTCTACCACTGAGGCCTGGGCCTGAGCAGATACATAATTTCTTATTAATAGATATAGAACACCACTTGCTTGTACTTAGGATTGTCCTCTTATCTGTGTTGTAGAGGGTCTGAATAAGATTATTTTGCCTTTCCTCACCCTCCCACCATTTTTATCTTCAATAAATAGCCTGTGGATGGTGGTGCACAAGAGAAGTGACTTATCAGAGGCCAGGCAGCCTCCTTATTTTAGCAAAGCAGCCAGACAAGAAGGAAATCTGCCCAGACGCAGGGGCTGAGAGATGATTGTGCAACCAAAGACTGACTGCTTCACAGAACCATGCACTTGCAGGCAGCTGATTTCATCTGTCATTAATGAAGTTTCAAATGGACTGTGCCTTTTAGCTTCTTTTTCTAGTAGGGGTTTACAGCTCACATTTCCAACACTGCCCTGGAAGAAGGAAATCTAGATTACGGCAGCAGTCAACATTGCTGCTTAAATTAGCTGAACCAGTCTTGCATGAGCTGCAGTTGTAACCTTGGTCTGTGCTTTGCTCATCTTTCTGATTTGGGAAGCTGTTAAAAAATTATTTTACTCCATCCAGAAATATGTACTTAATAATATGTGGGTGTTGCTTCACTGTGTTGAGGTGTAACATTTGGAAATGTACAGCTGTAATCAGTGACATTTCTCCAGGGCACAGTTATCCTGATTGGCTCTTGTAGGGATGGAAAATTCCATTTACTATCTTGGCTGGTGTCACAAGCTGGAAACTTTGACTTTTTTTTTCATTCAAATACAAAAAGCATTTAGCTCTTATATTTAAAAAAGAAAAAAAAAAGGCTGTGATGAAGCTGCATGAGAGTCAGTGCTGTCCCTTGCTCCAAATTTGCAGACACAGTTTCTGTACAATTGCTTGCATTAAAACTTGGGTAAGTTTTAAGATAGTGGAAATCAAACAGGTTTTATCAATTTTATGAATAGTTCTCAGGGTCCTCCTCTTTTCAGATTCAGGAGGAGTGATGTTAAAGCAGTACAAAGGTTCATCAGTCCTCCAGCAAGTACAATAGATGAAAAAGAAAAGCACTTTCAGGTATCACCAACAGGAAACTGGTGAGCCAGAGCTGCTGCCTACAGTGTTAGTGCAGGTGTTGCACTATGCTGAATCCTGTCCCCTGACATTTTTCCCCTTAATGGTGTGAATTTTTGATTAGCTAATTTCAGTACATGCCTTGATGCAAGAGAGTGGGCAAGATAGTTAGGAAACGTTAAAGGAGGGAATTGAGGTGCATTGTCACATATAGAGGGAAATTTGGATGGGAAAGAATGAGAGGCAAAAGGAGAAGAAATATGGAGTGTAATGGGGGGAAAGAAGAGGAGAGGGGATTACGGAACAGAAAAAAAAAGGAAAGGAAACACCAGAGACAAAAAGTTGTCTCTTCTCATGGGAGGATATAGTAGAGGGGAAAAGTCAAGAAAAAAAGTGCTCTGAGAAACAGGAAGATGTGGTTATACATTGCATGGCAAAGTAATTAAATGAAAAGATAACACAGAGCTGGGTGGATTATACATGAGGATATGTATGTCCTGGTATTATGGTAAAACTTTGAGATAAGAGTTATAGTGTTCCTCTGTAACTGGGCACCTTGAGGCAATTTTGCTTCTTATTAATGTTATCTTTCCTCCTGCAGTTAGGTTGGCATTTCACATCTTATTTCTATATAGAGAAAGAAAATTATTATCCAGAGCTTAAAGTTACATGGTCAGATAGCAGTTTCAGCCTGGCAATTCAGTACATCATCTTGGGATTTGTAAAAACCATAGTCTGTGTCTTTCTGCAGTGAAGTTTTTTAATATTGTTCTTTGTACTACCACAGCAGCTAGAAATCCACATAAGGGGTAGGCCACATGCAGTGAGTTAACCCCAGCCAGCAGCCAAACACCCAGCCAGCCTCTCACTCACTGCCCTCCCCTGCAGGATGGGGAGAAAACAGAAGGAAGGCAAGAAGACCCATGGATCAAGATAATGACAGTTCTACAAGGAAAGCAAAAGCTGCACACACAAGCAAAGCTGTAAATTCTTCCATTACTCTGTTCAAGGCCAGGCTGGATAGGTGGTCTAGTTGAAGGTGCCTCTGCCCATGGCAGAAGGCTGGGAATAGGTGGTCTTTAAGGTCCCTTCCTGCTCAAAACATCCTGTGAGTCTATGATTCTATATGTAATGGTTGCTTGGGAAGAGAAATGCCATAACCTAAAATATTCCCCCTGAAACCTCCTTGTCTTGAGCTTTTATCGCTGTACACAACATCATATGGGCTGGAAAATCCCCTTGCTCAGCTGGAGCCAGCTGGCATTGCCACCTGTGAGCCTGCTTTGGGATGAGGGGAGGGAGAGGAGAGGCAGGAAGCCTTGTTGCTGTGTGGGCCCAGTTCAGCAGCAGCAGAAGCACTGATATGTTATCAACATCACAGAAAGCCCAGCCCCTGTGAGCTGCTGTGAAGGCAGCTGGTGACACACCCACACCAGCACATCACCACCGTGCAGGGGCTTGCACAGCCACAGTGGGAAAGGGTAACCTGTGCTCCACAGTCGCTGGCAGAGTAGAGAAAGAACTTCTGCACAGGGGTGACTGGGAATGTGCAGCACTGAACAGTCAGGGGTGGTCAAGAGGATGAGCAATAAAGTAGTCCTAGCATTAAAGATTAGAAAACAGTTTATTTGCAATGTCTTGTGCATGGTGTGCTTTCTGAATCACTGTTCACCGTTGGTTATAAGTAAATAAATGACAGACAGGAAATAAATACCAATTTCCATTTACAGTGAGCTAGGACTCATTTTTGTTTATCTTGTGTGC
>VZRH01006477.1:40882-59835 GCA_013397555.1 Urocynchramus pylzowi
GTTTTTTGGGGTCTGTTTCTTGGGTTGTGAGGAATTTGGGGGTTGGGGTGTGAGGGATTTGTTTTTTGGGATCTGTTTTTCGGGGTTTGGGGAATTTGGGTTTTGGAATCTGTTTTTTGGGATCTGTTTTTTGGGGTGTGAGGAGTTTGGGTTTTAGGGTGTGAGAGATTTGGTTTTTGGGGTTTATATTTTAGGTTCTGTTTTTTGGAGTGTGAAGGATTTGGTTTTTGGGATGTGAGAGGCTTGTTTTTTGGAATTTGTTTTTTGGGGTGTGAGAGGTTTGTCTTTTGGGATTTGTTTTTTGGGATATGAAGGATTTGTATTGAGGGATTTGTTTTTTGGGGTGTGGAGGGTTTATTTTTTTGGGGTGTGAGGGGTTTGTTTTTTGGGATTTGTTTTTTGGTATCTGTTTTGTGGGGTGTGAGAGGTTTGTTTTTTGGGGGTTTTTTTTGGGGGTGTGAGGAGTTTGGTTTTTGGGGTTTGTTTTTTGGGATGTGAGGGGTTTGGATTTTGGGATTTGATTTTTGGGGTGTGAGGGGCTTGTTTTTTGAGGTGTAACAGTTTTGGGGATTTGTTTTTTGGGATGTGAGAGATATTTTTTTTAGGATGTGAGGCATCTGTTTTTTGGGATGTGAGGGATTTTTTTGGGGTGTGAGGGATCTGTTTTTTGGGGTGTGAGGGAATCTGGTTTTTGGAATCTGTTCTTTGGGATGTGAGGGATTTTTTTTGGGGTGTGAGGGATTTTTTGGGGGTGTGAGGGATCTGTTTTTTTGGGATGTGAGGCTGGGATTTGTCCATCCAAGGCCGAGCTGGGATGCCGGCGATTCCCTGGATTCCGATTCCCTGGAATGCCGAGGGGAGTTTGAGGATTTCTCCCGGGAATGGACGGGACAGAGTCCGGGCTCTGAGCCGAGCCTGGCTAATCTCTGCCTGAGCCGGGCTCAGCTCTGCCCTGCAGCTTTCAGCACCTTTAAAACCAGTTTTAAACCCAGTCTGGGGGGGGCTGAGGCCCTTTAAAACCAGTTTTAAACCTGATCTGGGGGGCTTAGAGCCTTTAAAACCAGTTTCAAACCTCGTTTGGGGGGGCAGAGTGAAACTGGTTTTAAATCTGATTTTGGGGGAGCAGAGGGGTCAGAGCAAAACCAATTTCAAACCAGATTAAACCAAATCTGGGGCAGAGTAAAAAAGAAGGGGCAGAGTAAAACCGGTTTCAAGCCCGATTTGGGGGCACTGAGTGCCTTTAAAACCAGTTTCAAGCCGGGTTTAGGGAGGCAGAGAAAAACCAGTTTCAAGCCCCATTTGGGGGGCAGAGTAAAACCAGTTTTAAGCTCGATTTTGGGGGGGCTAAGTGTCTTTAAAACCAGTTTTAAGCCGGATTTAGGGCAGAGCAGCCCCTCGCCTCCAGGATTTCTGGGAAGCTCCCACGGGCTCAGCTCCTCCCAAGGATCCAGAATTCCAAACAAATTCCCAAAAAATTCCAAACAAATTCATCTCCAGCTTTTCCACCCCGAGGAGCTGCTTGGAACCTTCTGGAATTCGGATTTTTTTGGACGCAAATCCAGGGTTTTTTTTGGTCCTGAGGGATTTTGCACCTGGCTGCTTGGATCTGTCTGAAATTTGGATTTTTTTTNTGTGTCCCCACGTGGTGACAGCGTCCAGGAGGGACAGGAAGGGCAGGAAGGAGCACCCAGAGCCCCTGAACGCCTCCCTGGCCAACAGTGAGGAGCAGCCCAAGGTGGGTTCTGGGATCATTCCTGGAGTTNCGGATTTTTTGGAGACAAATCAGCTTGGATCCTTCTCACCTGCTTAATTCTGGATTTATTTTTAGAGACAAATCTGGGTTTTATTGCTCCTGGAGGATTTTGTGCCTGGCTCCTTGATCCTGACCTAATAAATTTGGATTTTTTTGGACACAAATCCAGATTTTTTTGGTCCTGCAGCATCTCCCCCCTGACTCCTTGATCCTGACCTGGTTAATTTGGATTTTTTTTGGACACAAATCTGTTTTTTTATTGCTGACTGCTTGGATCCTTCTCACTGCTTAATTCTGGATTTATTTTAGAGACAAATCTGGTTTTTATTGCTCCTGGAGGATTTTGTGCCTGGCTCCTTGATCCTGACCTAATAAATNCTCCCAGAATGATCCATTTTTCCATCCTCTGAACATCTGGGTGGGTTTTCCATGGAATTTCAGGGGATTGTCAGGGAATGGGAGTCCCAGCAGTTGGAAAAAGATCTCTGAGGGACTCAGAAAAAGAGATCTGAGGAACTTCCAGAGCTCTTTGGTCCTCCTGATCCCTCAGTGTCCTCCAAAAGCAGCAGGAACAGCCCAGGCTGAATTTTTGCATTCCCTGAGCATCTGGGCAGGTTTTCCATGGAATTTAAAGATNTTCCCTCTGGCTCCTTGACCCTGACTCAGCTAATTTGGATTTTTTGGGACAAAAATTGGATTTTCCTGGCTGCCACCATGCCGGGCTGGTGGCTGCTGCTGGTGCTGCTGTGCCACCAGCTGTGTCCCCACGTGGTGACAGCGTCCAGGAGGGACAGGAAGGGCAGGAAGGAGCACCCAGAGCCCCTGAACGCCTCCCTGGCCAACAGTGAGGAGCAGCCCAAGGTGGGTTCTGGGATCATTCCTGGAGTTATTCCTGGATTTATTGGGATTTTCCTGCCTTTTCCCAGCCTCATTTCATCAATTCCCTTTGGCTTTTTATTTAATTTTGATGGTTCCTCATGTTGGGAACAGCAGAGAACTCCCAAGGTGGGTTCTGGGATCACTCCCAGAATGATCCATTTTTCCATCCTCTGAACATCTGGGTGGGTTTTCCATGGAATTTCAGGGGATTGTCAGGGAATGGGAGTCCCAGCAGTTGGAAAAAGATCTCTGAGGGACTCAGAAAAAGAGATCTGAGGAACTTCCAGAGCTCTTTGGTCCTCCTGATCCCTCAGTGTCCTCCAAAAGCAGCAGGAACAGCCCAGGCTGAATTTTTGCATTCCCTGAGCATCTGGGCAGGTTTTCCATGGAATTTAAAGATCTCTGAGGGACTCTCAGAGCTTTTGGTCCTCCTGATCCCTCAGTGTCCTCCAAAAAGCAGCCTGGGCTGGATTTTTTGCATCTTATGAGCATCTGGGAAGGTTTTCCATGGAATTTAAAGATTAAAAAGTCTGAGGGACTTTTGGAGCTCTTGGCTCCTCCTGATCCCTCAAGGACACCCTCAGCATCCTCCACAAGCAGCAGAACCAGCCTGGGCTGGATTTTTTGCATCTTATGAGCATCTGGGAAGGTTTTCCGAGGGACTTTTGGAGCAAAGATTTTAAAGATCTTCCATGGAATTTAAAGATCTCTGAGGGACTTTTGGAGCTCTTGGCTCCTCCTGATCCCTCAAGGACACCCTCAGCATCCTCCACAAGCAGCAGAACCAGCCTGGGCTGGATTTTTTGCATCTCTGAGGGACTTTTGGAAGTTTTCCATGGAATTTAAAGATTTTAAAGATTTTCCATGGAATTTAAAGATCTCTGAGGGACTTTTGGAGCTCTTGGCTCCTCCTGATCCCTCAAGGACACCCTCAGCATCCTCCACAAGCAGCAGAACCAGCCTGGGCTGTTTTTTTGTGGACCCTCTGAGGCCAGTCAGTCCGTGATCCTTGTCCTGGTGTGTCCCCAGCTCCTGGAGTCTGCAGACCCACGGATCACGGACCCCCGCAGGACCTGGATCTCCTTCGTGCACCGCCCGGACGACGGCAACAACTCCAAGAGGAGATGCAAAGGCAAAGACAAAAAATTGGTAGGATTTGCACTCCACGTGTGCCATGCTTTCCTTCCTGCTGCTCATCCTTTCCCCAGCTCAGAGAGTGCTGAGTTTCCTTTGTTTTTTTGGTTTTTTTTTGTTTTTTTAGTTTAATTTCTCCATTTTTGGAGAATTTTGAGGCTTCTTGCTTCGGGAGAGGAGATGTGGGAATTTTGAACCAGCTGCTCTCAAATTGAGCCTTTTTTTTGGGTTATTTTCCTGCTCATTAAAAATAAAATCTGTATTTTTTTTCCCCTTCCAAGAGATAAAGTCCAAGTATCCCAAAGGATAAATTAATCAAGGTGTGGACAAGTGGTTTATTTCAAATTAATGAGCTGGGTGACAGCTCATTAATCATGTGGCACTTTTCATCTGCTCTTTGGACAATCTTGGACTCTTTTAATTATTTTAATTATTTGAGGATTTTTTTTGCATCTTCTAAGCAATCTGAGCAGCTTTTCTATGGAATTTTAGAGAATTATCAGAGGAATGGGAATCCCAGCAGCTGGAAAAAAATCTCTGAGGGACTCTCAGAGCTCTTGGCTCCTCCTGATCCCTCAGTGTCCTCCAAAAATTATCAGGAATTTTCTGGGAACAAACCCCCTCATGTTGCTGATGTTCCTGTAGGATTTTCTGCAATTTCCAGGTTTTAATCCCAAATTTTCCTTTCTTTGTTCCCTCAGCGAGGCCTGGTTGGGCCTCCGGGGCCTCCTGGGCCTCAGGGACCTCCAGGAGCTCCTGGGGCTGAAGTCACCAGGGAAGTTCTTCTGCAGGAGTTCAAAGAGATCTTAAAAGGTAAAAGATTTTAAAAAGTCAAAGATTTTTCAAAGGATATTCAAGGTAAAGGGTATTAAAGGCTGGAAGAGCTTTGTTTTGGTGAAGAACCAGGAACCAAAATGGCAACCAAAAATGTTCCCCCAGTGCTGCTGGACTTTAATTGAAGATCCAAGTGCAGAATTCCAAGCACACGTTGATGGTTTCATAGGCCAGGCCCTTAAATGAAGATTTTATTTCCTTTTATTTCATTTTATTCCCCTTTTTCCCTCAGAAGCCATCAAGCACGAGGCCTCCCTGGCTGTTTTGGCCCACCCCAGCCAGCTGCTGCTGTCCCTGGGGGAGGTTCCATCACAGGAACAGGAATGCCCAGGCCTTTAAATTTAGATTTTATTTGATTTAATTTCATTTTTTCCCCTCTTCCCCTCAGAAGCCATGGAGCACAGGGCCTCCCTGGCCATCTCAGCCCACCCCAGCCAGCTGCCCCCGCTGCTGCTGTCCCTGGAGGAGGTCCCGTCCCACCGGCGCGTGGAGGAGGCGTTCCACTGCAAGCTCAAGGGCCAGGTGGTGGTGGACAAGAAGACCTTGGTGGAACTCCAGAATTTCCAGTCGGTGAGGAACCCCAGACTCATCCTGCTGGGGACCAGCTCCAGGGCCCTGCTGGGCTCTGTGGGGCTTCCTGCTCAGCCCAGAAGCTCCTCTGAGGCTGAAAGGAAGAGACAAATCCATGAGAGGGTGTCCAAAGGAGGGCCAGAGGTGGATCCACCTGGGATCCCCTGTTTAAATCCATTATCCCAGAGATTCTACCCCTGATGGATCTACCTGGGATCCCCTTTTAAAATCCATTATTCCAGAGATTCTATCCTTGATGGATCCACCTGGGATTCCCTTTTTAAATCTGATACTTCACAGGTTTTATCCCTGATGGATCCACCTGGGATCCCCTTTTAAAATCCATTATTCCATACATTCTATCCCTGATGGATCCACCTGGGATCCCCTTTTTAAATCCATTATCCCAGAGATTCTACCCCTGATGGATCTACCTGGGATCCCCTTTTAAAATCCATTATCCAAGAGATTCTATCCCTGATGGACCCACCTGGAATCCCATTTTAAAATCCATTATTCCAGAGATTCTATCCTTGATGGATCCACCTGGAATCCCCTTTTAAAATTCATTTTTCCATTATTTCCCAAACTTTTGGCAGCTTGGCTTGGCAGCCAGGCAGGATCAGCCCTGAGGCATGGGCAGGGCTGGAGGGAGAGCTGCTTCCTCATTAATTAGCAGAGAAAATGGGACTAATTAAGCCATCCCAGCCGTGGGCTGCTGCTTCCTGTCCTCAGGGATGAGGTGCCCAACTCATTCCCAATTTTTCCTGGCTCAGAGCTGCTGTGGGAGGCTCTGGGTGCCAAGCTGGCACCGCAGCCTGGGACAAGAAGAGTCGGGTTTGGGCTTGTGCCCTCAGGGAAAGGGGAATGCAGAGCCAGAGCAGAACAGGGATTTGGGATCAGCACAGGGATGGAGCCAGGGGATGGATTCAGGAGCAGCCCAGGGATTTGGGATCATCCCAGGGTGGGATTCAAGATCATCCCAGGGATGAATTTGGAATCATTCCAGGGATTCAGGATTTGGGCTCAGCCCAGGGATTCAGGACTCGGGATCATCCCAGGGTGGGATTCGAGATCATCCCTGGGATGAATTTGGGATCATTCCAGGGATTCAGGACTCGGGATCATCCCAGGGATGATCTCGAATCCCACCCTGGGATGATCCCGAGTCCTGAATCCCTGGAATGATTCCAAATTCATCCCTGGGCTGAGCCGAAATCCTGAATCCCTGGAATGATCCCAAATTCATCCCAGGGATGAATTTGGGCTCAGCCCAGGGCTGCAGCTCTGCTCTCTCTCCTCAGCCCGTGGCCAAGGGTGCCTTCCTGCGGGGCACGGGACTGAACCTGGCCACTGGCCGCTTCACCGCGCCCGTGGGTGGCATCTACCAGTTCTCAGCCAACATCCACATCGGTGAGTGGGCCCCAAAGCCCCTGGAGACCCCAACCCCCCTGGAAAACCTCCTGGAGAACCCCCAGAGAACGCCCTGGAGAACCGCCAGAGAACCCTTGGAGAATCCCTGGATATTCCAGAGGTTCTGCCACTGATGGCCAGTGATGGATCCACTTTATAAATCCATTTTCCCAGAGGTTCTACCACTGATGGATCCACCTGGGATCCCCTTTTTAAATCCATTATCCCAGAGGCTCTATCCCTGATGGAACCACCTGGATCCCCTTTTTAAATCCATTATCCCAGAGGTTCTACCACTGATGGATCCACCCTGGTGGATCCCATTTTAAATCTGATATTCCAGAGGTTCTATCCCTGATGGACCCACCTGGGATCCCCTTTTTAAATCCATTATCCCAGAGGTTCTATCCCTGATGGATCCACCTGGGATTCCATTTTTAAATCCATTATCCCAGAGGTTCTACCACTGATGGACCCACCTGGGATTCCCTTTTTAAATCCATTATCCCAGAGGTTCTATCCCTGATGGATCCACCTGGGATCCCCTTTTTAAATCCATTATCCCAGAGGTTCTATCCCTGATGACCAGTGATGGATCCACCTTGGATCCATTGCCTTTGGCTCCATCGGATATGGAGGAACCTTCTGGCACCTCCTGCAGCCATCCCAAAGCTGCTGGTGTCCCTCAGGAGCCCAAACCCCAGACTTTGTGGGAATGCTGACATTTTTCCCCCTGTTTTTCCCAGACCACAGTGAGCTGAAGAGCAAAGTGCAGCTGCGAGCCCGGGACACCGTGCGGGTGCTGATCTGCATCGAGTCCCTGTGCCACAGACACACGTGAGTCACTCCAGGGGCATTGGGGGGATTCTTTTCCTCACATTTTTCACATTTCCTAACATTTCAGCCAACTTTGGCAATTCTTTTCCTCACATTTTTCACATTCCCTAACATTTCAGCCAACTTTGGCAATTCTTTTCCTCACATTTTTCACATTTCCTAACATTTCAGCCAACTTTGGCAATTCTTTTCCTCACATTTTTCACATTTCCTAACATTTCAGCCAACTTTGGAAGATGAAGTTCACCAAAAGTGGATTTTATAGCATAAATTCTTTTTTTGTGTCCCAGGGAAGGCTCAGGGGGATTTTGGGAGCTTTTCCAGCAGAGGGCAAAGCTGTGGCTCTGTCCTTGGCCCCAGACCCCAAATCCCTGCCCAAGTTGATTTTAATGCCCTGCCCTCAGCTCCTCCAGAAATCCAGAAATCCACAGGTCCAGAGATCCAGAAATGCATAGGTCCTGAAATTCACAGATCCACAGATCCAGACGTCCACAAATCCAGAAATCCACAGATCCAGAAATCAGGATGGATTTGGGACAGATCTCTCAGGATGGATTTGGGATGGATCCCAGAGTTATCAGGATGGATTTGGGATGGATGCCAGAATTATCAGGATGGATTTGGGACAGATCCCTCAGGATGGATTTGGGATGGATCCCAGAGTTATCAGGATGGATTTGGGATGGATCCCTCAGGATGGATTTGGGACAGATCCCAGATCCCTCAGGATGGATTTGGGATGGATCCCAGTGCCAGGCATGCGTGGCTGGGACGGACAGAGCCAGCAGCAGCGCTGGGAGCCTGCCTGGACACATTCCCTGTGGAATTTCCTGGGAATGCCAGCACTGACTCACCCACCCATCCATCCATTCATCCATCCATCCATCCATGCATGGGGCTGGAAAAGCCCCCGGGGCTTTGGGAGGAGCCACGGAAAGTGGGGATGGAGGAGAGGAGCGGTGGGAAGGGTGGGAAGGCCCCACCCGGCAGGGCTGGGGCAGGATCTGACACAGCCTCACCTGAGCAGCTGCCAAGGGGCTCCAACTTTTTATTTTCTCTGGAAAAAACACGTTGGGACTTGCAGGGATTCATCACTGGGAAAAACATAAATTTAAAAAAATAAAAAGGAGGAAAGGGGTTGGTTTAATTGGGAAAATAAGGACAAGCTGGGCTTAAAACTGAGTTTAACTGGGCTTGTGCTGAGCAGGTGCCAAGTGGCTCCAACTTTTCATTTTTTTAATCTGTTTATTTCTTATTTTTAGGTCCTTGGAAGTCATTGCTGGCCTGGAAAGCAACAGCAAAATCTTCACTGTTTATGTCCATGGCTTGCTGCAGCTGCAGGTGAGGCCCTGAAAATCGGGAATTTCTGCCCCAAATCTCAGGGCAGGGCATGGAATTATTTCCTGGACTCTGCCCTGGAGGTCCAGGAAATAATAAAATAATAAAATAATAAAATAATAAAATAATAAAATAATAAAATAATAAAATAATAAAATAATAAAATAATAAAATAATAAATAAATAATAATTAAACAATAAATTATATTTATTTATTTATAAATATTTTAGGGCAGAGACGGGTTGTTCTTCTCTACCTTCTGCCTCCTTCTCCACGGGTTTGGGTGGTTTTGTGCAATTGGATAAAAAAGTCCTCATTGCAGGCCAGAGGTGGTTGGTTATTGTGTCAAAAGTAAAAATAATTTAGCTGTCATTTCTTAATTGGACAGTTTATCCTTAAAAGGCCTTGGGGAGAGAGAGATACAGCTGCATGTTTAGTTTGTTGAAGTGCTGCAGAACTCACAGTTTATAAGACAATGACATAGATAAAAACTAATAAACATCTGAGTCCAAACAAGAAATCCCATCTCACACATTTAATCCCGACCCTGGCTAAAAAAAGAAGCTAAAACTCAACAAATTCCTGCTGGTGGAGTGGGATTTTCCCTTGTTTTTCCTGCAGAATGTGCCAGAAATTGCCATTTTCCTCCCCTTTCCCTGCAGGCTGGGCAGTACACCTCCATCTTCGTGGACAACGGCGCCGGCGCTGCCGTCACGGTGCAGCACGGCTCCGATTTCATGGGAATGCTGCTGGGAGCCTAGCACTGAGGATGGCCATCCCAGAAATCCCAAATTCCTGGGGTTTGGACTTTAAAAAAAAACCCCACTTTGACCTTGAAACTGCTCCCTGTACCTGCAGAATTTTAAATCATTCCCAGCTCCTCCAGCTTTGCTTCCGGAAGTTGCTGCTGATTTTTGAGGTTCTCGCCAGCTCGTTCTTCATCAGAATTCTGCTTTTTATCCTCTTTTTATCCAGAAAAAAAAACTTTGGGATATTTAATTTGTGCTTCACCAGATGCTCACGGAGCAGCACGCTGACATTTGGGGCTCGTTCCGTTATAATTTGATTATTTCACTGTAGCACTTGTAACCAGCACGGGTTTGGGGTTTTTTTGGGATTGATTTGGGGTTTTTTTGGGGTTGGAAATGAAGGATTGAGATGGGAAATGTCAGAAATAAATCAGTGACTCTTTTCTGTGTGGTGGGGAGGAAGGGGACAAGGATTTTCCAGCAAAATTGCTTTTTCCAGGGGGTTAGAAATGGTTTGGATCCTCTTCCAGGTTCAGCACTGGATGTATTTGACCAGGAAAATGTTGAATTTTTCCACAATCCAAGGAATCCAAGGCTTGAACTCTTTAACTGGGGTCCTTTATATCAAAATAAAATGATATATATTATAATTATATATACATTATATATATAATTATATACCCAATTATATGTTTTATAAATATAATTATATATATTATATTTTTTAAAAATGTATAATATATATAATTATATGTATATGTATGGTTTTCCATAGTTTATATAGACAGTTTTCTCAGTTTATTTATTCACTCTCCCTCAAATCCTGGAATCCTGAACTCCNCCCAAACTCCCCCTCAATCCCAAAATCCTAAACTGTCCCTCAAACCCAAGAATCCCAAACTTTTCCCCAAACCAGGAATCCCAAACTCCCCCCATTTCCCCCCAGGCCCCCATTCCCGGAGCCATCCCCTGGGTTTATCCCACTCAGGACCCCAAAGGAGGAGCGGGGATTTTTTGGGAATCTCCGGCCCCAAACAGCCCCGGGCTGAGCAGTTCCCAGTCCCTGCCCCGTTTATCACATCCCAGGATCGCAGATTTTGTTTAATTCCCTTTTTTTCTGGCTCCAGGAGCTCTGGGAGCCAGGAATTTAAATTGGTTTTCACAGAGGAATGTGGATTTGGGTGCCAAAAATCCCATATCATCTGTCTGGCACCTCCAGGGCAGGTGATTCCCGGGGAAAAATGGGAATGTTGGGTTGGGATTTGCACAGCCTGCAGCCCTGGGGCCATTGATTTCCCCTTTTTGTTTTTGGAATTCCTGGCAAATTCCCACCAAAAACTCCAAAAAAAATTTAAAAGGGGCTTGAGGGATTTTCCTGGCAAACCAAAATCCTCCTTTTCATCCCAAAACTGAACCCCAGATTCCCCAAAACCCAGGTGTTGCTCATTCTGGGATATTTTCCAGGGAATCGGGGATTGGAGCTGTGTGAGGCCCTCAGAAGTGCAGGAATTCTCCCAAAATTCCCATTATTATTATTATTTATTTTTTCTGCTGTTTTCTTTTCCTCCCAGGTTTTGATTTCTTTTGTCACTTTGATCTGCAGACCAAGAGCAGGAGGGGACGGGAGGCGAGGGGCGGTCACGGGATATTGGATTTCCCAAAAAAAACCCCCAAAAAAACATGGAAAGGGGGGGAAAAAATGGGAAAGCAAAAGTGAAAAATGAAAATCCAGTAGAGGGTGGCTGTGGGCATTCCCTGGGATATTTGGGGAGTTTTTCACTCTCCCCAAAAACTGGGACATGATTCTGGAATCCCACATTTATCCCTGGTCCCGGCACTCCCAGACATTCTGGGTCCAAATTTGGGTGGATTTTGGGGGGAATTTGGAGTTTTCTGTGTGGATTTCAGGGAGTTTTTGGAGTTTTGAGTTTTCTGGGTCCAAATCCACGCAGATTTTGTCAAGTTTGGAATTTTCTGTGTGGAGTTTGGGGAGTTTGGAGTTTTCTGGTTCCAAATCCAGGTGGATTTTGAGGGAATTTGGAGTTTTCTCTGTGGATTTGGAGGAGTTTGGAGTTTTGGGGGAGTTTGGAGTTTTCTGTGCCCAAATTCAGGTGGAATTTGGATTTTTCTGTGTGGATTTTGGGGAGCTTGGATTTTTCTGAGTGGATTTGGGGCAGTTTGGAGTTTTCTATGTCCCAATCCAGGAGAATTTTGGGAATCTGGATTTGATCCCTTCCCCTCTCCCCTGCAGGACAAACCCAAACCTCGGGAACCACAAATTTGAGCAACTTTTGGGAATCTCCTCCTTTTTTCCATCATTTCCACCAAAACCCGCCAGCCTGGGCACAGAGCCAGGAATGAAATAATCCCAATTTTCTTTGGGAACGGCTCGAATTCCCTGCAGGCGCCACATCCCTGCCCGGCTGATCCCGGGGGATGGGATCCTGCTCGCCTGGCTGGGCTGGAGCCGGGATTTTCCTCCTTTTCCCCTCCTTTTCTCCTCTTTTATTCCTCCTTTTCCCCTCTTTTATTCCTCCTTTTCTCTTCCTTTTATTCCTCCTTTTTTCCCCTCCTTTTATTCCTCCTTTTATTCCTCCTTTTATTCCTCCTTTTATTCCTCCTTTTATTCCTCCTTTTATTCCTCCTTTTCTCCTCTTTTATTCCTCCTTTTTCCCTCCTATCAATCCCAGGAATTCCCGAGTTTTATCTGCCTGCAATTCTCCTTTCCGTGCCCGTCTGGGAGCTTTTAACCTTTTCCCAGAATTTTTTCCTAGCTCCCAGTGAAAATTCCCAATTTTTTGGGATCAAACCTGTGGGCAGGGAGAAGGGATGCGGTGGGGAAAAAAGTAAAAATCCCTCCAAAAAACGGGGATAAACCCCCTTTTTCCAACTTCCAGCCTTTTTTTTTCTTTGGAGAGGGAACCTGGGGGAGAGCAGAGGCTGCAAATCTTGGGAAGGATTAGGGTTTGACTCCAGCTCCAGGAATGTAAATGTGTCTGGCTCCATCCTGGCTGGAAATTCCTGCCTGGAGCCCAGGCCCAGCCTTTGTTTGCCCACCCTGGATGGGCCACGGCTCTGCCGGGCTGGGAATGGCCAAACTGGGATTTGGGAATGGCCAAACTGGGATTTGGGGATGGTCAAACTGGGATTTGGGAATGGTCAAATAATTGGGATTTGGGAACGGTCAAATAACTGGGATTTGGGAGTGGTCAAAGAATTGAGATTTGGGAACGGTCAAATAATTGGGATTTGGGAGTGATCAGATTGGGATTTGGGAAAGGTTTTGGTGCTGTGGAGGAGATTTGGGGGGAGCAGGAGGAGTTTGTGGTGAAATTGTGGGGATTTCTTTTCCCTTTTCCCTTTTCCCTTTTCCCTTTTCCCTTTTCCCTTTCCCTTTTCCCTATTCCCCTTTTCCCCTTTCCCTCATCAAGCCCAAATATTCCCTCAGCACCTGAAAAATTAACTTTTAATTAAAAACCATCTTCTAGGGATGTTTTTTTCCCCATGTTTTAAGGATTCCCACAGAAGGGAAAGGCTGGGATGTGCTCCCAAATCTGCTCCCAAATCTGCTCCCAAATCCCCCATCCTGCAGGAGTGAATCCACCCAAAATCCAGGTGTGAATTCCTAAATACTGACCTGTGTGTGTGCAAATCCCAAGTGGAAAAATTCCCCTTGGGGAAGGAGCCAGAGCTCCCAGGGAAGGGAGATGAAGGGATCTGTCAAGTGGAATTCCAGGAGAAGTGGAAACTGCCAGAAATGGAGAGTCTGGAATGTGCCTAAAATAAATATTCCCTGCTGGGTGTTTATTTTGTCTGGAGGTTCCTGTTCAGGGCTGCAAATCCCAGCCCCGGGGTTCTCCAGGGGATGAAGGTGGATTTGGGATTTATCTGCTGCAAATCTTCCCCTCATTCCCTGCTGGGATGAGGCTGGAATTGTGCTGGGATGCTGTGGGATCCCATCCTGGAATCCCAAAAGGATTCAGCTGGGATGGAATTCCAGGTTTCTCCTTCCCTTCCT
Organism: Urocynchramus pylzowi; assembly: GCA_013397555.1. Lineage (NCBI taxonomy): Eukaryota > Metazoa > Chordata > Aves > Passeriformes > Fringillidae > Urocynchramus > Urocynchramus pylzowi. Next base: position 54,409 of record VZRH01006477.1, read on the forward strand.
CAGGGAAGCAGCTGAAAATCCTTGGAAAAGGGTCCAGGAGGGATTTAAATCATGATTCTCCAGGGAATCCAGGACTTGATATTGTCCTAAAGTGGATTTTGGGATTTTTCTGCTGCAAATCTTTCCCTCATTCCCTCAATCCCTGCTGGGATGAGGCTGGAATTGTGTTGGGATCCTGTGGAATCACGTCCTGAAATCCCAGAAAGAAAAATAAATTTAAATTCCCATTCCTCTTGGAAATAAAATTCCCTAAAATCCCAAAAAAAGCAGAGAAAAGGAGGAAAAGTGGCAGAATTCCACAGAATTCCTTGGAATCTGTGCAATCCCTGGAAAGGAGATCCCAGCCTGGGAGTGCCCAGAGCAAATCCAGCTGATTTTCATTCCAGTAAATTTGGATTAATTCTCTGGAGGATTTAATTAGCCATGGAAGGAACTCTAATCAGGCTGGAGAAGGAAGGTTTGGGCCTCCTGTGAGGGAAAATCAGGAGTTTTCCATTGTTCCCAAATCAACACCAGCACATTTTGGGATGCAAAGAGAAGAAAAAAGAGGGAAAAATTGATTCCAACCTTAAAAAAAATAGGGAAAAATTATTTCCCTGGTTTTCCTGGCAGAAATCATTCGGGGATTGAAATCCCAAGAAATTGGGGATTTCTTTGGGATAATTCCTTGGGAATGAGGGGAAGTTTTTCCATTTTTTCCCTTTTTTTTTTTTAGTTGGAAATAGATGGGAAATGGGCTGGTGGGGAGGGGGCCACACATGGAAATGCTTTTGGAGAGTTTTTCCTGAGATTAGGATGGATTTCAGTTGGAAAATCCCAGTCCAGCTTCCCCATTTGTTTTCCAGGATTCCCTGCCTGGATAAAAGCCCCAAAATTCCCTCAAAAAAATCCCACTTTGGGAGCACAAATAACTGATCATTGCATTAATAATAAATCCCAATATTTGGGTTTATTCCATAAGGCTTTAAGTTTATTCCTTTTCCATCCCAAACCTTTGGTTTTTCTGAAGGAATCCCTTTTTCTTTTTGGGATTTTTTGTGGAGTTTTGTGGGGTTGTTTTTTTTTGGTTTTTTTTTTTGTGGAATTTTGGGTTTTTTTAAAGATTTTCTTTCTGGTTTTCAGCTCCTTGCTTAGTGCTACCACTAGGATACATCTCCTGGATTTCCTGGATGGAATTCCAAGCTGTTTTCTCCCATCTGGAATCCAGACACCCACAGCAGATGTTCCCACTAATCAGAGCCTTCCAGATGTTCCCACTCATCAGAGCCTTCCAGATGTTCCCAGCCTCGGGATGTTTGTTTTGCACAGGCAAAATCCCAAAAATTCCCCTCCAAATCCCAAATCCAAGAGGAAAACACCATCCCTGGGACAGACTGCGTATTCCTGATGGATCTTGGAGCTTTTTCCCAATGGATCTTGGAGCTTTTTCCCAATGGATCTTGGAGCTTTTTCCTATGGAATCACAGAGCCTTTTCCTAAGGGATCATGGAGCTTTTTCCCAATGGATCAGAGAGCCTTTTCCTAAGGGATCATGGAGCTTTTTCCCAATGGATCATGGAATGGATCATGGAGCCTTTTCCCAATGGATCACAGAGCCTTTTGCTAAGGGATCAGAGAGCCTTTTCCTAAGGGATCATGGAGCCTTTTCCCAATGGGTCATGGAGCCTTCTTTTAATGGATATGGGATCCTTTTCCTATGGGATCATGGAGCTTTCTCCTAATGGATCACGGAGCCTTTTTCCAGTGGTTCACAGCCCCTTTTCCCAATGGATCACAGCTCCTTTTCCTAGTGGATCCCAGCCCCTCTTCCTAATGGATCCCAGACCCTTTTCCCAATGGATCACAGCCCCTTTTCCTAGTGGATCCCAGACCCTTTCCTCAATGGATCCCAGCCCCTCTTCCGAATGGATCACAGCCCCTTTCCCCAGTGGATCAAAGCTCCTCTTCCTAGTGGATCCCAGCCCCTCTTCCTAATGGATCCCAGACCCTTTTCCCAATGGATCACAGCCCCTTTTCCTAGTGGATCCCAGACCCTTTCCTCAATGGATCCCAGCCCCTCTTCCGAATGGATCACAGCCCCTCTTCCGAATGGATCACAGCCCCTCTTCCGAATGGATCACAGCCCCTCTTCCGAATGGATCACAGCCCCTCTTCCGAATGGATCACAGCCCCTCTTCCGAATGGATCACAGCCCCTCTTCCGAATGGATCACAGCCCCTCTTCCGAATGGATCACAGCCCCTCTTCCGAATGGATCACAGCCCCTCTTCCGAATGGATCACAGCCCCTCTTCCGAATGGATCACAGCCCCTCTTCCGAATGGATCACAGCCCCTCTTCCGAATGGATCACAGCCCCTCTTCCGAATGGATCACAGCCCCTCTTCCGAATGGATCACAGCCCCTTTTCCTAGTGGATCCCAGACCCTTTCCTCAATGGATCACAGCCCCTTTCCTCAATGGATTACTGCCCCTTTCCCCAATGGATCACAGCCCCTCTTCCGAATGGATCACAGCCCCTTTCCCCAGTGGATCACAGCCCCTCTTCCGAATGGATCACAGCCCCTTTCCCCAGTGGATCAAAGCTCCTCTTCCTAATGGATCCCAGCCCCTTTTCCCAGTGACTGCGAGCTCCCATCCATTCTGGGAAGGCTCCGGGCGCAGGAATCCCGGGATCCCAGCCCTGCAGGGAGCAGGGTGATCTCTGCAGGGAGCAGGGTGATCCCTGCTCCTGCTCCCCGTTCCCTGGGAATGCTGACCCCCCCCCAGGGATGCAATTCCCTGCTGCCAGCGCCGCGCGGGTTGGACGGAGCCCTGCTGGAACGGCGTCCGCGCCGCTTTAATTCCCTAATAACAGCTTTTCCCTCCAGCCAGGCTGGAGCCATCACCCGCAGCAGCCCCTGGCATGAAAAACTCCTCTGTGTTTGTGACACTGGGGCCTTTGATGAAGCAGCCCGGGATGGTTTCAGCAGCAGGGATTAAATATCCCAAATATCCCAATTAGTGCAATTCACAATTAGTGACAATTAGCTGGTCCCTCTCCAACATTCCCCAAGTCCCCGTCCCTCCCGGAGGAGGGAGGGAGGCAGCAGGAGGAGGATGCTGCAGAGATTATTTTAGGGATGATGTGGATAAATGTGAGGTAAAATCCGCTTCCCAGCCAGAATCCCCCATCTCAGGGCGATGGAAAAATGGAATTTTGGGATTCTGGCTTGCAAACAGCAAAGGAGAAGAAGCTGGATCTGAATAAATTTGTCCAGCAAAATTCTTTATATTAATATAAAGAATTATTATATTATATATATTATATATATTAAGAATTACAAATAATTAATTCATTAATACTCTATATCCTGCCCAAGCCCCCAAACAGAATTTTCCCTCTGAATTCCCACTTTGTGGAAATGACAAGAAAAAATCTCTGACAGGTAGTTTTGAGTCCCAAAATGTCCAAGGGGAAGCACAGGAATGTTAAAATTCTCCCCAGTTCGGGCTGGAAATCCAGGTGGGTTCCTGGCTGTGCTCTTGAGGGTCCCAATCCCTGCCAAATTTGGGAATCAAAGGTTGGAAAAGCCCTTTAGGATCCTCAAATCCAGCCATGAACCAGCTGGATGCTGTTGATCCCCAGGGCAGCTACAATAAAATTCTCCTTGCCCAAGCTCCTTTCCCTGGATTGTTCTGGATTTGCCCAGGAAAATGAAAAAAAAAAAAAAAAAACAGGGAAAAAGTTCCTCCTATTTCCATTTAACCTGGATCCCTCATTCACAATCAGGGCAGGATCCTCCCAGCACTTCGGGGTGATCCCAAGAATCCTTTAAGGATCATTTCATGCCGATTTCTATCCTGAATTTTATATTTTCCTCACCTTCCCTTTCCTGCTCTGCAAAGCCAGAGAGGGGAACGGGCAAAGCTGTTGGAAAAATGTTGGATTTAAAGCGTTAAAAAAAAAGGAGAGGGGGGAAAAAATCCCCAAATTCCTGGCTTTTAAATCAACCTCAGCGTTGCTGATGCAGTTGTTTATGAGCCGCTGTTCCAGCCCATTTCACGGACAAAAGCCAAGGGAAATGAACTGTTTGATGTCTGCAAAGGCATGGAAAAGGCATGGAAAAGCTCCCATGGAAAGGGAAGTGCTGGGATAAACACTCCCTGATTGCAGGGAAGGGGCTGCGGGGAATCGGGATCACCCTGTGCTGGGGCAGGAGGGAGATCAGGGATCATTCAAGGAATGGGGACATTTTCCTGGAATTTTCACCCCATTTGTGAGGACAGATCAAGGAATGGGGAATATTCTGAGCTGGGAGGAGTCATGGGATCATTGATTCCCATCCTGGTCCTGCAGGATATCCCAAAATCCCCTTTTGTCCAAAACAGGGAAGGGGCTGTGAGGGAAATCAGGGATAATTCAAGGAATGGGGACACTGGGACATCCAGAATCATGGAATTAGGGAACTGGGGAATAGCCTGAGCTTGGAATTAATCCCTCTCCAAATCTTCTAATCCATGTTTATTTTATTTTCATCCAGGTGATGCCTGAGGNATGGATCCCAGCCCCTTTTCCCAGTGACTGTGAGCTCCCATCCATTCTGGGAAGGCTCCGGGCGCAGGAATCCCGGGATCCCAGCCCTGCAGGGAGCAGGGTGATCTCTGCAGGGAGCAGGGTGATCCCTGCTCCTGCTCCCCGTTCCCTGGGAATGCTGACCCCCCCCCAGGGATGCAATTCCCTGCTGCCAGCGCCGCGCGGGTTGGACGGAGCCCTGCTGGAACGGCGTCCGCGCCGCTTTAATTCCCTAATAACAGCTTTTCCCTCCAGCCAGGCTGGAGCCATCACCCGCAGCAGCCCCTGGCATGAAAAACTCCTCTGTGTTTGTGACACTGGGGCCTTTGATGAAGCAGCCCGGGATGGTTTCAGCAGCAGGGATTAAATATCCCAAATATCCCAATTAGTGCAATTCACAATTAGTGACAATTAGCTGGTCCCTCTCCAACATTCCCCAAGTCCCCGTCCCTCCCGGAGGAGGGAGGGAGGCAGCAGGAGGAGGATGCTGCAGAGATTATTTTAGGGATGATGTGGATAAATGTGAGGTAAAATCCGCTTCCCAGCCAGAATCCCCCATCTCAGGGCGATGGAAAAATGGAATTTTGGGATTCTGGCTTGCAAACAGCAAAGGAGAAGAAGCTGGATCTGAATAAATTTGTCCAGCAAAATTCTTTATATTAATATAAAGAATTATTATATTATATATATTATATATATATTAAGAATTACAAATAATTAATTCATTAATACTCTATATCCTGCCCAAGCCCCCAAACAGAATTTTCCCTCTGAATTCCCACTTTGTGGAAATGACAAGAAAAAATCTCTGACAGGTAGTTTTGAGTCCCAAAATGTCCAAGGGGAAGCACAGGAATGTTAAAATTCTCCCCAGT
>VZRH01006477.1:71316-110026 GCA_013397555.1 Urocynchramus pylzowi
TTTTTAGATCCCACAGTGATTTCAGCAGCCGATAAATAATAAAAAAGGAAAAACAAACCATAAAAAAGGCCCAAAATGATGTCAAGACAAGCTTTCCTGTGCAGTTTGGGCTCTCTTTACTTATCCCTCCTGTTCATCTTCCTTCTGATGGACGTTTATGCCAGGCCTGCCAACCACTCGGTGCTGAAGGAGCGGGCAGGGGAGGCCAGGGAGGAGAACGAGATCCTGCCCCCCGACCACCTGAACGGCGTCAAGATGGAGCTGGACGGGCACCTGAACAAGGAGTTCCACCAGGAGGTGTTCCTGGGCAAGGAGCGCGACGACTTCGACGAGGACTCCCAGCCCCGCAGGAACAGGAAGAAGCTCGTGGCCATTTTCTCCAAGTGAGTCAAAAAGAGAAGGAGAACGGGTTAAAAAAACAAACAAACAAACAAAAAACCAAAAACCCCCCCCAAAAACCAAAAAAAAACCTCCCAAAAGACCCAATAAAGAACCAAAAAACCCCCCAAAAACAAAAGCAAAACCCCAAAAAAACCCCGCAAAAACAACAACAAAAAAAACCCCAAAGCCCCGTAAAAAAACCAAAAAAAACCATCACAAAAAAACCCCAAAACAAACCCCCAAAATTGGGAATTTGGGTGGGTTTGAAGTTGGAAATTTCAATAGTTCGAAATTGAACGTTTGAATTAATGTTTCAAAATTGGGAGTTAAAATTAGTATCTTCAAAATTGGGGATTTTCATAGTTCCGAATTGGAAATTTTAATTAATTTTTTTAAAATTGGGATTGTTAATGTTTTCAAAATTGGGAATTTTGATTCATATTTTTCAAAATTTGGAATTTTAACGTTTCAAACCTGGAAATTTGAAGTATTTTTTTCAAAATTGGGGATTTTAATTGATATTTCAAAAGTGGAAATTTAAATTAATATTTCATAATTGGAGATTTTAATTCATATTTAAAAATTGAGAATTTTAATATTTCAAAGTTGGGAATTTTAATTAATATTTTTAAAAATTGGGGATATAGATTCATATTTTCAAAATTGGGAATGTGAATATTTCAGAATTGCAGTTTTTAATTAATATTTTCAAAATTCCCTTTTTTTTTTGGCTTTGTTTCAGCACTTTCAGACAGCAGGTGGCAGAGTTGGCTTTATTTGCATTTTTTAATGAACACAGCTCCAGTTAATACCACAAGGGGGATAAACTTTGAAAGCTTTATTTGGTGCAAACTTGCCATGAATAAATAGGATTTCATTATAGTAATTATTGAATAAATAATAAATAAATGATAAAAGTATCTCCCTGGTGGAGACTGTGATATTGAAACTCCCTAAATCTGCATTTTTTGGGTTTGTCTGTCTCTTTTTTCACATTTAGTTGACATTTCAAGGCAAATCATATCTTGAATAATTCAAGTTTCAATCAAAACAACTCAGTGATGGCAACAGATAAAGGCCAGAGTCAAACTGGGGCTTTTGAATTTTGGTTTTTCTTTGAGTTTTGGGTTTGTTATTGAACAAAGAGTGGTTTTGAGAGTCTTTAAATAGAATATGAAATGGTAACAAAATAAAATCTGATTTTTTAGTAGTATTTTGAATTACAAGGAGTGGGTTGGAGATGCTTTAAATAGAATTTGAAATGGTAAGAAAATAAAATCTGATTTTTTTAGTGATATTTTAAATATTTATTTAATGGTCAAAAAAATACCCCCCTTCAAAGTGGCAGAAATTTTGGGTTATTTTTGGGTTTGAACTGTAATTTTTAAATTAATTTCTCAATGCATTAAGGATTGATCAGATTGGATTTTCCTGATAATTTTAATCAGGAAAAATTGAATTCTGCCGCTCTGAATCCAAGAAATTCCGGAAAACTCATGGAGAACAAATGAATGTGCAATGTTCAAATGTGTTAAAAAATAAAAATTCTATTAAATTTGAAAAAAAATGTTCTTGGAAAGAGAAACTGAGAGGGAATTCAAGGTCTGGAAGAAAATTTTTCCAATTCTGAATTTGGAGTGACCCAAAATTCTATCAGGGATGATTTGTGGGAAAAATTCCCTCAAAAACATGATTTAATTCCAGAAAAAAAAAATGTTTTTCACTGAGTAATAACCTAAATCTTGCTAAATTTAATTAAATTAGTTAAATGATTTACATTTAATTCTGAACTAACGGCTGCATTGCCACTTGTTTCTCACAGAGAGTCAAAAACATTCATTTTTCTGTGAATTTTCTGAATAAAACAATTTATAAACTAAAAACCAACCAGATCTTTCCCTCCTGAATTCTAAATTGAAATCCTGTTTATTTTCCCTCCCTAGGGTGGATATAAATAATGATAAAAAAATCAGTGCCAAGGAAATGCAACGTTGGATCATGGAGAAAACAGATGAACATTTCCAGGAGGCTGTGGAGGAGAACAAAATGCATTTCAGAGCTGTGGATCCCGATGGGGATGGTAAAATCAACATTTTTTCCCCAAAAGAAATCACTTTTTAAGTCAGTTCCGGGATCTAGAATTTATTTCTGGGATCAAATTTAGGTCTGGAATCCCAAATTTGGATTTTTGTGGGAAAGGATGTGCTGCAGGCAGCTCTTTGTTTCATAAAGAAATGGGAAAAAATGGAATAAATCAAATTTTTCACAAAATTTTTATGGCTAAAAAACCCCAAAAATGAATCAGGTGACAGCTTTTATGTTGTCATTCCTAAAATTCAGTGTGGGGTTGTGATGTTGGACTAAAAAACTTTAAAATTTGCTGATTTTGAAAGAATTAAATCCAAAATTCATCAATTCAGGTTGCAATGTTCTCAATTCCAGGTCACGTTTCTTGGGATGAATATAAAATTAAATTCTTGGCAAGCAAAGGCTTCAATGAGAAGGAAATTGCAGAGAAAATCAAAAACAACGAGGAATTGAAAATAGATGAAGAAAGTAAGTGCAGAATGGGGTTTTTGTTCTTAAAACCTGGGGGTGAAAATAGAAATGGGAGGGAAATGTTTGGGTTGTTCTGCTTGAGGAGGAGTTAAATAATAAAACAAAAATTCTGCATTTTTTAATGTAAAATGTGCTGTGAAAATGAGAATTTTTTTGAGGAATCTTCCTGGTTTCCCCCTTAATAAATTTAAAAAAAAAATCTGAATTTTTTTTCCACCTAAAATTTGCTGTGGAAATTGCAATTTTTTAGAGGAATCTTCTTGTTTTCTTCCTTAATAGAACAAAAATTCTGCAATTTTTTCCACCTAAAATGTGCCATGAAAATGACATTTTTAAGAGGAATCTTCCTGGTTTTCCCTTAAAGAAATATCTAAATTTATTATAAAATGAGCCCCAAAAATTAAAAGACACAAATCCTTCCTTCATCCTGACCAGAATCTGCCATGAAAATTGCAATTTTTAAGAGGAATCTCCTTAAAAAAAAATTCAAATTTCCTCTAAATACCTTCCAAAAATTAAAGTCGGAGCACACAAATCCCACATTGTTCCAGACCAGAATCTGCCATGAAAATTGCAATTTTTAAGGGGAATCTGCCATAAAAATTGCAATTTTTAATGGCAATTTCCCCGTTTTCCCCCTGAAATAAATTTGAATTTACTCGAAAATCCCCCAAAAAATTGAAGTCAAAAGACACAAATCCCACTTTGTTCCTGACCAGAATCTGCCATGAAAATTGCAATTTTTAAGACGAATTTTCCTGGTTTTCCCCTTAAAAAAACACTTAAATTTCCTGTAAAATCCCCCCTGCACCTTTCCCTTTCCCTGCAGGGATGAGTCATTTCCAAATTGCTTCGGTGACATTTTCCAGTGCTGAAAAAACGCCTGAAATGCAGAAAAAAGGAGCTGAGAATGTGCAGGGAAATCACCTGGGGGTGATTCCAGGAAGCCCAGAGCTGCTGAGTCAGCGCCTCGATTCTGCACCTGAGCCCCAAAATCTTCTGTAGGAAAATCAAATTATTCATCCTCCACTTCCTCAGGGGTTTTTTCTCCTCCTCCAAGCACCTTAAAAGTGATTTTTGTTTTTTGGTTTTTTTTTTTTAATCAAAAGCATCTGGGGGTGTGAAGTTTAAGGCACTTTCTGCAGAAATTTGGATTTTAATTAATTGATGGATATTGGCAGATAATTGAATTGTGGGATGAAATGAAGCAATTCCATGGGATTTTGGTGCTGATTTTTCTGTTCTTACACCCCTAGTTCAACTTTTCTTGCAGCAAAAATATGGAATATTGTGATAAGAATCTGCAGGGTTTAGGCTTAAAAAAGGTCATTGATTAAACAACGGAGAGCTTGAAATGAAGGGGTTGTGACAAATCCTAAAAATGGATTGTGACAGAGTCTTAAAAGTTGATTGGGACAACTGAAATCCTAAAAGTTGTGACAATTTAAATCCTAAAAATGGATTGGGAAAACTGAAATCCTAAAAAATTGGATTGGGACAATTGAAATTCCTAAAACTTGGTTGTGCCAACTGAAATCTTAAAATGCGATTGTGCCAAATCCTACAAACGGGTGGGGGCAGTTCCAGCATTTGGGATGAACTGAAATCCTACAAAACGATTGTGCCAAATCCCAAAAATGGATGGGGGCAATTGCAGCATTTGGGATGAACTGCAATCCCAAACCATGGGGGTGCTGCAGCCTTTGGGATGAGCTGTGGGTGCAGCCCTTGGGATGAGCTGTGGGTGCAGCCTTTGGGATGAGCTTCAATCCCAGCCGTGCAGGTGCAGCCTTTGGGATGAGCTGTGAATGCAGCCTTTGGGATGAGCTGCAATCCCAAACATGCGGGTGCAGCCTTTGGGATGAGCTGCAATCCCAAAGCTGGACAATTGCAGCCCTTGGGATGAGCTGTGGGTGCAGCCCTTGGGATGAGCTGTGGGTGCAGCCTTTGGGATGAGCTTCAATCCCAGCCGTGCAGGTGCAGCCTTTGGGATGAGCTGTGAATGCAGCCTTTGGGATGAGCTGCAATCCCAAACATGCGGGTGCAGCCTTTGGGATGAGCTGCAATCCCAAACCATGGGGGTGCTGTAGCCTTTGGGATGAGCTGTGCGTGCAGCCCTTGGGATGAGCTGTGGGTGCAGCCCTTGGGATGAGCTGTGGGTGCAGCCCTTGGGATGCGCTGCCATCCCAGCCGTGCGGTGCCGTTGCAGCGCAGGAAGTGCTGGACAACCTGAAGGATCGCTGGTACCAGGCGGACAATCCCCCCCCGGACCAGCTGCTGAGCGAGCAGGAGTTCCTGTCCTTCCTGCACCCCGAGCACAGCCGCGGCATGCTGCACTTCATGGTGCAGGAGATCATCCGTGACTTAGGTAAGGTGGCATTTCCTGGGAATTGTATCCACGGATTCCTGGTTTTTATGTGGATTTCGGGAAGGAATAGTCTGGTGGAGTTCCGTGGATTCCCATTTTTATGTGGATATTTGGGGCATGCTGCACTTCATGGTGCAGGAGATCATCAGTGATCTGGGTAAGCCGGGATTTCCTGGGAATTGTATCCATGAATTCCATGGATTCCCATTTTTTATGTGGATTTTGGGAGGGTTTTACATGGAATAATCAGGTGGAATTCCATGGATTCCCATTGTATCCATGGCTTCCCATTTTTATTTGGATATTTGCACCATGCTGCACTTCATGGTGCAGGAGATCATCCACAATTTAGGTAATCTGGGATTTCTCAGGAATTATATCCATGGATTTCGGGAGGGAATAGTCAGGTGGAGTTCCATGGATTCCCATTGTATTCCTGGATTCCCGTTTTTTATGTGGGTGCTGCACTTCATGGTGCTGGAGATCATCCAGGATCTGGGTAATCCAGGATTTCCTTGGATTTTCTTCTGTGGATTCCTGTTTTTTATGTGTGTATCGGGAGAGAGTATTTGTTGGAGTTCCACAGATTCCCTTTTTAATGTGGGTATTGGGAGGGGTTTGTTTTTTTCACAGATCAGTAGGAAATTTTTACAGGAATTAAATGAATATATTACAGGTTTTTTGTGGTTTTTTTAGGGAATGAAGTGAATCTGTTATAAGTTGTGTGTTTTCCCAGATCAGGACGGGGATAAGAAGCTGACCCTGTCAGAGTTCATCTCCCTGCCCGTGGGCACGGTGGAGAACCAGCAGGCTCAGGACATCGACGACGACTGGGTGAGGGACAGGAGGAAGGAGTTCCAGGAGGTCATCGACGCCAACCACGACGGCATCGTCACCATGGAGGAGCTGGAGGTGACTCCTCGTCCTTTTCCAGCCAATTATTCCAAAACACGGCTTTAAAAACATCAACAGTTCACTTACAGCTCATTTTTTTATTAAAAAAAATGGAATATTTCCATTTAATTTTAATTCATGTTAAGGTCTTTTAAAATATAGCTTTAAAAACCTCAAAAATTCGGTTACAGCTTATTTTTTTATAAGTATCTCATTTTAAAATGGAGTATCTTGATTTATTTTTAATTTCATGTTGATTGCATTTTAAAGTCATGTTTTTTGCATTTTAAAATAGTTTGCATTTTAAAATAGTTTTTTTTTTGCATTTTAAAATAGTTTGTGGGAACAGCCAAGAAAGCAGGAAAAACGAGAGAATTTAGGCCCTGCAAATTAATTTTTAACTGGAATTTGATCCTGAGTTTAATTTGCAGCCCAAATTCCACAAATATTTCATGGAATGACCCAAAAAAATCCTGGATTTCTATGGGAACAGCCGAAAAAGCATGAAAAAACCACCATTAAACCCTTCTTACAGATCCTTACCCCACTTTGGGCTGGGGTGGGAAGTGGGATTGTTGGGAGCACACGCAGGGCTGGGCTCAGGCGGTTTTTCCATGTTTTTTAGGAATCCATGGATCCCATGAACGAGCACACATAGGGCTGGGTTCAGGTGGACTCAGGCGGTTTTTCCATGTTTTTTAGGAATCCATGGATCCCATGAACAAGCACAGGCAGGGCTGGGCTCAGGCGGTTTTTCCATGTTTTTTAGGAATCCATGGATCCCATGGACGAGCACACACAGGGCTGGGCTCAGGTGGTTTTTCCATGTTTTTTAGGAATCCATGGATCCCATGAACAAGCACAGGCAGGGCTGGGCTCAGGCGGTTTTTCCATGTTTTTTAGGAATACATGGATCCCATGAACGAGCACAACGCGCTGAACGAGGCGCGGCAGATGATCGCCGTGGCCGACGAGAACCAGAACCACCACCTGGAGCTGGAGGAGATCCTCAAGTACAGCGAGTACTTCACCGGCAGCAAACTCATGGATTACGCCCGCAACGTCCACGAGGAATTCTGAGCTTCCTCCCCCTTTTCCAGAACTTTCTGTTCCCCTCCCAACCCAAAAAAAAATCCCAGGGGAAAAGGATTCAGCCGAGCAGTGGGAATTGGTCGTCGCGGGTTCCCGATTTTCCGTCCGTCCCTGCGGTCTGCAGCTCCTTGGAGAGGTTTTTCCTGCTGGAAAAAATGGTGGGAATTCCTGGATTCAGGTAGTTTTCCTCCTTGGTTTGGGGTGTTGAAGCCAGCTGGAATTCTGGCTGGTCTGGGTGGGGAGGCTGCCGGAATATTCCCTGGTTTCCTTCAGCTGCTGATCCAGGGGATCCCAAATAAAGGTTGGATTTTGGGAAGGGAACGGTGATTCCAAGGAATGTTTGTCCTCCACACCCAATTGCATTTGAGAAATTCCTTAAATTTATTCCCTTGTTGCCCTCGCAGCTGCTGATGCAGGGAATCCCAAATAAAACTTGGATTTTGGGAATTTTGGTGGTTCCAAGGAATGTTTGACCTCCTGGGAATATCCACACTCAATTCCAGTGTTTTTCTCAACTTCCTGAAGAGTTGTTGGGAATTTATTGGAATTTTTTCAGGGAGCTGTGGGGGAGAATTTATTTGAAGTGTTATGGAAAAAAATCTTTGGAATTAAATTAATAAAATAACATTAATTAAAACTAAATTAATATAAAATTACTTTTTTTTTTGACATCTGCACTGGCAATGGGAGATTATGGCTTTATAAAATCAAATTTTGGTCAAAAATCAAACAATTGGGAAGTTTTTCTTGGAATTTAAGCTGTTGGACAGAGCAGTGGGAATTCCCATGGAGTTTGATGGCTGCTTAATTAAAATTCACTGCTAAAATTAAGGAGCTCTGTGCTAATTAATGCTGTTAATGAGCTGCTGCTGATGATTTGGGGAGAATTCCAGGCTTTGGGTGAGCTCTGTCCCAAATAAAATAGATTTTTCCTCTGCTTCCATCTTTCCTGGGAAAAAACCCTCTTTGGGAAAGAGTTCCTGAAAATCTGAGATGTTTTATTTCATTAAATTTATTCTTAATATAATGTAAATATAGGACTTGCTGTCCCTCTTTCCCTTTTCCTGCTCTTTATTTGATGTTTTGATTAAATTCCTTGGATAAAATATTTTATATCTTTTTTTTGTTTGTTTTTTTGGTTTTCCATTAAATATTTCTCTCCATGCTTTGGAAATTCTGCTGCTTTTAAGGTTTGTCGGGGAGGGAGGGGAAAATAAGAGGAATAATTTCCATGGATAATCTCTGATAAAATTAGTTTAAACATAAAAAATCCAGTACAATCAGCTGATAATTGTAATTTATCTATGAAGAGATTTTGCCAACACCATCCTAATTTAATTTTGGGACAACTTGAGCATGGAATCTCTAATTCCCAGTATTTTCTGGAGTAGGTGAAGGTAAAGCAATTCCAGGCAGCTGGAACACCTAAAATTGAGATCCTGGATCCAATTCCAATAGGCTGGAAAATTAAATTCCTTAATTCCCACTATTTTGTGGATTCAGTGAAGTCAGGGAGCTCTCCTAGAACTTAATTCAGCTCCTGGCTCCAACTCCAGCAGTCTGGAAAACGGAATTCCCGAATTCCCGCTATTTCCCCGCCTCAGCCAGGGCATTCCCCAGCGCTCCTCCCTCCTTCCATCCCGACTTTTCCAGCTATTCCCATCGGGATTCCTCTCCCTTGAGGGCTCCTTTTACCCCTTAAACCCTTCTCAAGCTCAGCATTTCCTTTTCCTGCCGGAAAACCCCAAACCGGGAAGGGGCGTGGAGAAAAGTGGGAATTTCCCTCAAATGTCCCCGCCCGGAGCCGTTCTCGCTCGCGGGGCCCTCACAGCGCCGTGAGGGGAAAGGCGCCGTGAGGGGAAAGGCGCCGTGAGGGGACGGTGCCCTGAGGGGACGGCTCCCTGAGGGGGATGGCGGGAATGGCGCTTCCAAGGATTCCCTGGAATTTTCCCGCTCTCTGCTGGCTCCTGGCCGTGCCCATTCCCGGTTCCCTGGGCTTGGAATGCCAGGAGCACCAGTACAGCTTCCATGAGAAATGCTGCAGCGACTGCGCCCCCGGTGAGTGCCCGCCTCGGGGGCTGGGATGGGAGAGCCGGGCTTTAGGGGAGTATCGAATTCTGTCTTAGTAAAATATCTATTTTTTAAGAGAAATACCTGTATTTTAGTGGAATTTCTAATTTTTTCTTAGTGGAATATCTACCTTTTCGTGAAATACCTATTTTTAATGGAATATCTAGTTTTAGACTGATAAAAACAAGTTTTAGACCAAAAAAAAACCCAGAAAAATCTTCCTTTTTGAGAGTGTTTTTTAACTTTCTTTGATGTTTTTTTGCTTACTAAATACCTCAGTCAGGGGAATTTCCTAAACCCTTTTCCCTGACTCTGAAAGAGATATTTGGGATCCACTGGGACAAAAATTTGGGGCATTTTCTCCAATTTCAGCCCTCCCCAGCCCTTTTCAGTTGCTCCATTAGATGTTAATTTTTTCCCCGTGGCCAAACTTCCAGGGATTTTTCTCCTAAATAAAAACCAGGAACTGCCACATTCTGGGCACCATTTTATCCCAAAGGATGAAGTTGAGGATTTTTCCCCTCACGATCCCAGCCAATCCGATTTATTTCCAAAGGATAAAAATTAGGATTTTTCCCCTCACAATCCCAGCCAATCCTGATTTATTCCCAAAGGATAAAAATTAGGACTTTTCCCCTCATGACCCCAGCCAATCCTGATTTGTTCTCAAAGGATGAAATTAGGATTTTCCCCTCAGGACCCCATTGAATGCCAATTTTTGGGTGTTTTTAGGGGAGAGGATGCGGAGCCGCTGCACGGCCTCGGCCGACACCGTGTGTTCGCCATGCCAGGATGGATATTTCAGCTCCCAGCACCACCACGGCTTCTGCCACAGCTGCACCATCTGCAATGCCCGTGAGTGCTGGGATTTGGGGAAAAAAATCCCATTTTAGGGGGAAAAATCTATTTTAGGGGGAAAAAAAATCCCTTTTTGCAGGAAAAATCCCTCTTTTTGGGAAAAAAAATCCCACTTTTGAGGGAAAAAAATCTTTGTTTTGGGACATTTTGGGAGGTAAAAATCCCATTTGGGGGAAAAATCCCTTTTGGGGGAATAAAATCTCTTTTTGTGTGCTTTTCTGGCTGCTCCCACCTCCAGTTGAGAGGGTGGAGCAGGCCTGGGCCAACATGAAAATCACTGTCAAACGAAATCGTTCAATGATTCAGTCATTAAATTAATTATTAATTACAAATTGTTAATGAATTGTTAATTTGCTGAATTCTGCAGCTCCTACACACAAAAACCCAAACCCCTGAGGAGTTAATTGTTGCTGTTAATGAAGGAATTAATGAATTTCTGCCTTGGCCAGGGAAGGGCAGCGTGGAGGTGAAGCCGTGTGAGAAAACCTCGGACAGGGTCTGCGCGTGCCAGGCGGGATTCCAGCCAGCCGGGGGGATTCCTGTGGGAAGGGGTGAGTTGGGATTGGGAATTCCCTTGGGAAGGGGTGAGTTGGGATTGGGAATTCCCTTGGGAAGGGGTGAGTTGGGATTGAGAATTCCCTTGGAAAGGGGTGAGTCCAGGATATGCCAGCTGGAATTCCCTTGGGAATTCTGGGATGTGCCTTCCCAAAATCCTGCCTCCCCTGTGGGAATTCCTGGCTGGAATTGTGAGAGCCTCACAGATAATATCCAGAATTAATAATCCCTAATAATTTCCATAATTACCCAGTGGAAAAATCTGGGAATTCTGCCACTTCCCTGGATAATCCCTTTTTTCCCCAGAGTGCTCCCGATGTCCTGAAGGGACTTTCTCCAGAGGAGGGAACGAGAACTGCCAGCCTTGGACCAAGTAGGAATTCTCTTTTGGGGAAAAATATCTCTTTTTGAGGGAAAAAAAAAAATCCTTTTTTGGGGAAAAAAATTCTTTTTGGGTGCAAAGTGCTCAGAGCAGCTCTGGGGGAAATTTTTCCAAGAAAAGCCCAAATTCAGAGAAATAAATCAGAATAAACCTGGATCTGAATGCTCTGAATCCCATCCTTTGGGATTTTCAGGATCCTGAAGGGATTTTTAGGATTTTCCACCTTTTTTTAAAACCTCTTGGATGTTTTTTTGGAAGCAAAAAATTCCTGTGCCAGAATCATCTGGGAAAAAAATCCCAGATCATTTTTTCCCAGCAGTAACTGATTTAATCATTCCTTCCATTCCTGTGGAATTTTTAGGATAAAATTTTTAGGATAAAATGCAGGTTGGGGTTGTGTGGATGGGATTTAGGAATAATTCCATGTTTGCAAACCCTCTGGAATTTCTTTTCCAGCTGCAGCAGTTTTGGGAAGAGCACGCTCCGGGCTGGCACGGGCACAGAGGATGCCCAGTGCAGCAGCAGCCCTGGCAGTGCCAGCAGCCCTGGCCCACATCCCTCTCCCACGGAATTCCTGGAAAACAGGGACCCCTTTTCCACAGAATTCCCGGAAAACAGGGATCCCTCTCCCACGGAATTCCCAGAGAACAGCTCCAGAGCGTCCAGCCCCAGGGAGATCCCCGCGGTTTGTCGGGATCCCAGCGTTCCCACGGAGCCTGCATGGGGTGAGCATGGACAGGGAATTCAGCTGGAGCTGCTTTCCTGGGAAGGGAATTCCCACTTCCTCTGAAGCCTTTTCTGTATTTCACACAACATTCCAGGACCCCACATTTCCATGTAAAGCTGCTTTTCTGGGAAGGGAATTCTCATTTCCTCAAAAGCCAGACCTGGATTTCACAGAACATTCCAGGATCCCACAATTCCAGCTGGAACTGCTTTCCTGGGAAGTGAAATCCCAATTTCTTAGAACCATTTCTGCATTTCCCCCAACATTGCAGAATCCCACATTTCCCTGGCAGCTGGACCTCTCCCTTCCCAGACTTCTGAATTGTCCTTCTGGAATCTGGGAACTCCATCCAGAACCAGGAATCTTTGGTTTTTAGGGAGTTTTTCTGTTCTGATTCCAGGCTCTTTATCCCTGCTCCTGCTGTGCCTGATCCTGCTGATGGTGAGTGGAATTTCCATCCTGCTCCTGATCATCCAGGCAGCCCAGAAAAAATCCAGGAATGGGCCTGGGAGGAGCACCCAGCACAGTGAGTTCCCTCTTTTATGGGATAAAAAATCAGGGAAAAAAATTAATCCAGTGAGTTCCCATTCTTATGGGATAAAAAATCCAGGAAAAACAAAATCATTCCCTGTTAGAAAATTGGGAATTAATAAAAGAACTCTTAATTAGGAATGCAGGGAATTCCAGAGGTTTAGTCCTGATGAGGAGCTCAGTATCCCAAATTTTCATTCCTTCTCCCTGATTTTCCCTTAATCCCGGAATTCCCTGATTTTAGGCCAGGAATTCTCATCCTGGCAGGATCCAGGAGCAACTTCCAAGAGTAAAATGGGAAATTTTTTTTGCCTCCATGGAAATTGAAATGTCCTGAATTCTGCAAACTTGGGAAAGGTCTGGCTGAGAAGAGCTGAGCTCTAAAATCGGGATTGAGTGGCAAAACTGAGCCTAAAACCAGGATTCAGTGGCAAAACTGAGCTCTAAAACCAGGATTAAGTGGCAAAACAGCTCTAGAATCAGGATTAAGTGGCAAAGCTGGGACTAAAACCAGGATTAAGAGGCCGCTGCCTCCTTTTCCATGGCCAGGGCCCTGCCCAAGTGGATTCTCGGGGGTCCCTGCATTTGGCAATTCCCTGGGTTGCCTGCAAAGCCCAGAACTGACCCCAAAAGCCAGGAGGATCCCTGTCCCTCCCCTCTGCACTAATTGCTGGAACAATTCCCTGAACAATTCCCTGTTTTCCAGAGGAGAGGAGCTGTCGGATTCCCATCCAGGAGGAGCAGATCGATTCCAATTCCAGCCTCATCAAAAACTGACTCCCACTTTTGGCTGTTCCCTGCATTTCTGAGCCCATGGAGCTGAAGGAGCACTGGCACTAATTAGGGCTGGTTTTGCTTAATTTGGAGTTAATTAAAGAGTTAATTTAGCTCTTTAATTAACTCAAGATCTCCCTTTGGAATTTGGGAGAATTCCTGAGGGAATTTTGTGTGGATATTTTTCCCTTTTGGGCAAATCCTTGAGCTCTAAAATCAGGATCAAGTGGCAAAGCTGAGCTCTAAAACCAGGATCAAGTGGCAAAGCTGAGCTCTAAAACCAGGATTAAGTGTCAACTCAATCCACACTTCATGAAATGAATTTTCCCTCTCTTAGCTGGTTTTCCAGAAATTCGGAAAGGAAATTTTTTGGGAGCAAATCCCAAACTCTGCAATGTATGGGAGGAGCCCGAAGTGTCCTTTTGCTGAATTTGAAATATTTCCCTGGAAATTCCAGAAAAATGGAATTTTTTATCATTCAGGAGTGATTTTCCCTCCAAATATCAGCAGAAAACTCCTCAAAAATGGGAATTTTAAACCCATATCTCAAAAAATCCAGCAGGGAATGGATGCAGGAATCCAAGAGGTGTTTAAATCCATGGATTTGGAAGATGTGGGATATTTTTATATGTTATACATATCCAAAGGGGTTTATACAGTGTATAGGAACGTTTGTATCGTGTACAAAGGGGGATTTGGGGGAATAAAACTCTGGAAAAACAGATCCTACTGTGTGTTTAGGGGAAAAATGGGAAAATTCCTGCAGGAAGCTGCCACAGCCTGGGGAGGGAGGAGGGCAGGTTTTAGGGAAGGGTTGGGAGGGGTTTTAACTTTGTCATTTTAAAATCCACCTGGAAAAATGAGAAATAATCACATTCCTGAGGGGAAAAAATTCCATTTCTCCCTGGATAATAATTATATTCCTGAGGGAATAAAATCCAGTTTTTCCCTGGATAATTTGCCCTTCAGCTTCGAAATAAATCCCCCATATTTCTCCGGTTTTGGATAAAAATTGATCCAAAACCTGACAACCACTTTGTAAAAAAATCCAAATAAATTCAATTTTCCTCTTCTTGCCAAACCTTCCCATCCACAAATTGAACATTTCCCTTCATTTTCCAAGAAGGAAATAATTCCTAATTAATTTTTAATTAATAAGCAGCAAGAATTTAATTTTTAAAAAAATCAAACAAACCCTTTAGATCATATTTTTTTTAATCTTCACTTCCTGCTTTGTGCTTTTGCCTTTTTTGGGTCTCCCCGGTGACGATTTTCAGTTGCTGTTATCTCCAGATTTTTTTATCTCCTGAACTCAATTTTGACTCAATTTTGCCACCAGAGATGGAAAAAAAACCTCACAGGAGATGCTTGGGGGCTGGGTTTGGGGTTCTTCCACGTTTTTATTTTTTGGAGTTTTCTGGAATTTTTTCTGAGTTTTTCCAGGTTTCTTCTGCATCTTTCTGGACTTTTTTTCTGCATTTCCTCTCCTTTTTTAACAGGTTTTTATTTTTTTCCCCCTGGGTTTTTACAGGTGTTTTTTTCCAGTTTTTTTCTAGTTTTCTTTTTTCCAGGTTCTCCCTCTGTCTGGGTTGGTTTTCCTCTGGGAATATCAAATTTTTTAGGATTTTCCTCATGGAGACACCAAATTTGGAAGCAAAAAGGGGAAATTTTCCCAATTTGGAAGCAGAAAAGGGGAATTTTCCATAGGAGTTTCTGGGAATGTCAGATTTTTTGGGATTTTCCTCGTGGAGTCACCACTTTTGAAAGCAAAAGAGGGGAATTTTTCCTAGGGGAAGGCAGGGCTGTGATCAGTGGGGTTTTGGGAAGGATCCTGGGGTTTTGATGGATTTGGGTAAGGATTTCACTCCAGCTTTCTGCCACATCCTGGGATTCCTGGGATCCTCTTTCCTTAAAATTCCTCCCAACCACCCTCTGGGGAGAACCTCTCTCTAAAACCCATCCCAACCTTTCCCTAACCCATCCCACCCTTGCCCTAACCCCATTCCAACCTTTCCCTAAACCTATCCTATCCTTTCCCTAAACCCATCCCACCCTTTCCCTCTTTCCCATCCCATCCTTTCCCTCTTTCCCATCCCATCCTTTCCCTAAACCCTATACCACCCTTTCCCTAAACCCATCCCACCCTTTCCCTCTTTCCCATCCCATCCTTTCCCTCTTNAAAACCACCAATTTATTTCTTCATTTCTCCATTTTTTTTTTACCCGCTGGGGATTTCTCCTCTGCCCCGGGGCTGCCGTGCCCTTTGAGCACCTGGCCCCGTCAGGTGACGGAACTTTCCGCTCCCATCCGAGGGCAGAGCCGCTCCCGGAGCTCGGAGTCAGCGCTGACCTTTCGCATTGATTGGCGATCGGATTTATCGCGCTGATCATCTCCCCGTCTCGCCTGCGGGCTTTTCTCGGCAGCTCCGCCTCTGGCTGCTGACATTTCCCCTCCGTCCTCGCCCGGCTCGGGCCCCACACGCACAGCTCGCTTCCCTCCCCAAAAAAACTCCTTCCCACAGAAAGGTTCCCCTCTTTGGGCTGCAAATCTGGGGACTCCACGGGGAAAATCCCAAAAAATCTGACGTTCCCAGAAAGCTGGAGTGAAATCCTCACCCCAAATCCATCAAAATCCCTGCATCCTTCCCAAAAACTCACTCAACGCACTCCATGGAAAGGTTCCCCTCTTTGGGTTCCAAAAGTTGAGACTCCACAGGGAAAATCTCAAAAAATCTGATGTTCCCTAGAAATCTGGAGTGAAATCCTCACCCCAAATCCATCAAAATCCCTGCATCCTTCCCAAAAACTCACTCAACGCACTCCATGGAAAGGTTCCCCTCTTTGGGTTCCAAAAGTTGAGACTCCACAGGGAAAATCTCAAAAAATCTGATGTTCCCTAGAAATCTGGAGTGAAATCCTCACCCCAAATCCATCAAAACCCTCAAAAATCCTTCCCAAAACCCACCCAGCCTTCCCCTATGGAAAATTCCCCTCTTTGGGCTCCAAAGTTGGAGAAACGGCCTCAAATTGTACCAGGAGAATCTCAGTTGGGATTTCCTCATGGAAAAGGGGGTCAGACATTGGGAAAAGGCGGAATTCCCATCCCTGGAGGTTTCCAAGGAATTCCTGGATGTGGCACCCAGGGTGAGGATCAGTCTCAGGTCAGGCTCTGACCCTACAGAGCTTTCCCAATCCCAAGAATTCCTGGGAATTCTCCTGTGCCCACATCACCCCCATTTCCCTTTTTCCTGGAGCCCCCACTTCACTGAGCTGCCCAAATGACAGGATTTGGGAGAAAACAAAATGAAACCACCCCAAAACAAAGGAAATCACCCCCCAAAAAAAGGAAATCACCCCAAAATAAAGGAAATCACCCCAAGAAAAAGGAAACCAGCCCTGGGGCCTCACGTCAGCAGCACCAGAACATTGTCAGCCACGGTTTTGGTTTCCTGGCTCTGATTTTTTTGCTGATTAGGAGAGAAAAGAAACCCTAAGCTCTTCCTGCCACGAAAAAATCGCTCATGGGGGAACTTCAGAGTTGTTAGGCCCGGCTTAAATCCAGCTCTGAAATTATTTTCACCCCACACAGTGGAATTTCCATTCCCACATTGTGGAAAAATCCGTGGATATTTCCAGGATTTTTGGAGGGAAGTCCCCTGGGCTCTGGGGGAAATAAATGTCCCTTAGGCTGAGCTTAAAGCCCTTTAGGCCTGACCCAAACAGGATGTTACTCATGAGATGGAGGCGTCTGTCACCCCAAGGAAAGGTCGGAGATGGAGCAGCTGAGGGAAGGGGGAAGGGCTGGACAACTCCAGAGGGAGATCAGCAGGAATTTTTCCATGGAAAAGTCTCTGAAACGTGGGAATTGCTGCCAGGGAGGCTTTGGAGATGCCCAAGGAACACTGAGAGCTCCAGGCTGGAATGTTCAACCTGGAGAAGCTTTGGAGTGACCAAAACGTGCCCAAAGGAGCTGCAGGAAGGATGGGGAGGGAACCTTCCCCTCAGGACTCTGGGAATGGCCTCACTGACAGAGGGGGTTAGATGGGATAGCAGGAGGAAATTCTGGGATGTGAGGGTGGGATGGAGGGGCTGGGATGGAATTCCCAGGGAATTTCTGGCTGAGGAGAGGGTGGGATGGAATTCCCAGAGAATTTCTGGCCGGGATGGAATTCCCAGGGAATTTCTGGCCGGGATGGAATTCCCAGAGAATTTCTGGCCGGGATGGAATTCCCAGAGTATTTCTGGCCGGGATGGAATTCCCAGAGAATTTCTGGCTGGGATGGAAATCCCAGGGAATTTCTGGCCAGGATGGAGTTCCCAGAGAATTTCTGGCTGCCCCATCCCTGGAGTGCCCCCAGGCCTGCAGGAGCTATCTGCAACGAGCCTATTTCTCACCTCCTTCCCACCTCACCCATTCCCAACCCCTCACCCCAAATTTCCCCCCTTGCCCTCCATGGCCCCCAGCCCCGTTTTTGGGGCCACCCCTTTCCCTGCCCCCACCTCTGCCGGCTGAGCCCAAACCTTCTCCCCGCCCCCCCAGAAAAACAGGAAGAGCTGGGCCACAAAAACCCCGGAGCCTCCCCCGCGGCGGGGCCAGAGCGCTGACAGGGGGCTGGGGTGGCACTGCCAGGGGACACGGCTGGGGTGGCACTGCCAGGACATGGCCAGGGCCCGGCTGTGGCTGCTGCTGGCGCTGCTGGCCGGGCACTGGGCACGGCCGGGCCGGGCCGGGCAGTGCCAGGACGGGGAGCTCAGGGCCGTGTGGGGAGATGGCACCAAGTGCTGCCCCAAGTGCACCTGGAAGGGAGGTGAGAGGGGGAAATTGTGCGTGATTGTATGTAATGGTGTAAATTGTCTGTAAATGGGGGTAAATTGTGTGTAAAAGGGGGGAATTGTGTGTAAATTGTGTGTAAATGGTGGTAAATTGTGTGTAAATGGGGGTAATTTGTGTGTAAATGGGTGTAAATTGTGTATAAATGGAGGTAAATTGTGTGTAAATGGGGGAAATTTTGTGTAAATGAGGTAATTGTGTGTAAATGGGGGTAAATTGTCTGTAAATTGATGTAAATTGTGTGTAAATGGGGGTAAATTGTGTGTAAATTGTGTGTAAATGGGGGGAATTGTGTGTAAATGGGGGNAGGACGGGGAGCTCAGGGCCGTGTGGGGAGATGGCACCAAGTGCTGCCCCAAGTGCACCTGGAAGGGAGGTGAGAGGGGGAAATTGTGCGTGATTGTATGTAATGGTGTAAATTGTCTGTAAATGGGGGTAAATTGTCTGTAAATGGGGGGAATTGTGTGTAAATGGGTGTAAACTGTGTGTAAATTGGGGTAAATTGTCTGTAAATGGGGGGAATTGTGTGTAAATGGGGGGGAATTGTCGGTCAATTGTGTGTAAATGGGGGTGAATTGTCGGTCAATTGTGTGTAAATGGGGGTGAATTGTCGGTCAATTGTGTGTAAATGGGGGTGAATTGTCGGTCAATTGTGTGTAAATGGGGGTGAATTGTCGGTCAATTGTGTGTAAATGGGGGTGAATTGTCGGTCAATTGTGTGTAAATGGGGGTGAATTGTCGGTCAATTGTGTGTAGATGTGTGTAAATGGGGGTAATCGTGTGTAAAAGTTGTGTACATGGGGGTAAATGAGTGTAAATTGTGGAGGAAATGTGTGTAAACTGTGTCGGCCTTTCCCTGGGAATATGAAGGACATTTTCCTGGGATCCCTTTTCCCAGGAAAAGTCTCTTTCCCTGGGAATATGAAGGACATTTTCCTGGGATCCCTTTTCCCAGGAAAAGTCTCTTTCCCTGGGAATATGAAGGACATTTTCCTGGGATCCCTTTTCCCAGGAAAAGTCTCTTTCCCTGGGAATATGAAGGACATTTTCCTGGGATCCCTTTTCCCAGGAAAAGTCTCTTTCCCTGGGAATATGAAGGACAATTTTTGGGATCCCTTTTCCCAGGAAAAGTCTCTTTCCCTGGGAATATGAAGGACANGTGTAAACTGTGTCGGCCTTTCCCTGGGAATATGAAGGACATTTTCCTGGGATCCCTTTTCCCAGGAAAAGTCTCTTTCCCTGGGAATATGAAGGACAATTTTTGGGATCCCTTTTCCCAGGAAAAGTCTCTTTCCCTGGGAATATGAAGGACAATTTCTGGGATCCCTTTTCCCAGGAAAAGTCTCTTTCCCTGGGAATATGAAGGACAATTTTTTTTTTGGGATCCCGTTGCTCCAGACCCTTCCCCTTGTCTGGAAGCGTCACCTCCCGCTCTCCCTTTTCCCGTGGGATTCCTTTGGGTCGGGAATTCCTTTGGGTTGGGAATTCCTTTGGATCGGGAATTCCCACCCTGGGGAGAGGCGGCGTTAACCCCTTCCCTGCCGCAGGAAGCCCCGCGCCCTGCGAGGCGGCGCAGGACCACGACTGCAAATGTCCCCAGGGACACAGCTGCTCCGACGAGCCCTGCCAGTTCTGCAGGAGGCTGCCCCGCTGCCAGCCGGGATGGGAGCCCAGCAGGATCGGTAATGGAACGGGAATGGGAATGGGAATGGGGCAGGGAATGGGAATGGGGCAGGGAATGGGACAGGCCCTGCCAGTTCTGCAGGAGGCTGCCCCGCTGCCAGCCGGGATGGGAGCCCAGCAGGATCGGTAATGGAACGGGAATGGGAATGGGAATGGGGCAGGGAATGGGAATGGGCCAGGGAACGGGACTGGCCCTGGCTGTGCTGTGCCGGCTGTCCCAGAATTTGGGATCTCAGCCATTCCCATCCTTTTTCCCTGCAGGGACGGTGAATTTCCACTTCGAGTGCAAGCCCTGCGAGAACGGCACCTATTCCAGCAGCAGGAACAGCTGGTGCCGCAACTGGACTGAGTAGGGAGCAGTCAATAACCAATAATCAGTAATCAGTAATTAGTAATTCTTGTTAGGAATGTGTTTCCCTTCTTTGAAAATAGAAATAATAATATTAGTAATAATAATGTTCAATATTCCTTTGAAATTAGGAATAAAAATAAGAATATAAGAATAATAGTAATAATAATATAATATTAATTAATACTGAAATATCAGTGAAGATATTCAGTACTGCCATTAAAAAATCAAATTGAATCCAAGATGATCATGATGATGATCAAATTAATTATTTTTTTTAATTACACAAAACCTGGCATTTCTCTTCTTAGTCTCAAGGCAGAGCTTAAGCCAAACTCCCAGCGTAAACTCACCTAAAGTCAAGGAATTTAAATTTCCAGCTTAAAATGCTGGAAAAATTATTCCAAACAGGGAAACCCATGGACAAACAAATGGGCACAAACCCCAGCTGGGGGAAGAGCCCAAAGCTCCCCTGCACTGCCCCAGGAGGGGGAAAACCTCGGGAGGAGGGGAGGGAGGGAGGGAGGAGAACGGGGAATCTCCGGGATCCCGAATTCCCGTCCTCCCACAGCTGTGAGAGCAGCGGCTTCCTCACGCTCCGGGAGGGGAACAGCACCCACAACGCCGTGTGCAGCCTGCCCGGCAGAGCCCTGGAGCCAGGTACCCAGCAGCCCTGCCTGGGCACTTCCCTCTCCTGCTGGCCCCAGCTCCCCAGCCTGGAAATCCTCCTGGGAGCTGCTGCTGCTCCGTGAAACATTGATCCTGGCTTCTCCTCCTTTTTCTGCTTCTTCTTCCTCTTTCTTTTCCCTTTCTCTTCCCAATTTCCTCTTCCCTCTTTTTTCCTTTTCCTCTTTCCCTTCCATCTTCCCTTTCCTCGTCCTCATCCCATTTCCTCTTCCCTCTCTTTTCCTTTTCTTCCTTTTACTCCTTTGCCTCCTTCTCCTCCTCCTCTCTTTTAATTTCCTTCCCTGCTCCCTTTCTTTTCCTTTTCCCTTTTTTCTTTTCCTTTCTCCCTTTTCCCCTTCTCCTTTTCCCCCCTTCCTTTCCCCCTATTTCCATCCCATTCCATGATTCCTTCACCTCTGAGCCTCTCCCACCTCCCCTCTTTCCCACAAAACCCCAAAATCCATCCCCAAACTCCATCCCCTTGAAGATCTCCCTCCCCTGGAACAAAACCCAGCCCCAGAATTCCTTACTTTTTAATTAAATCCCGTTAATTGCAGCTCGGGTTGCGCTGGAATTCCCCTCCAGCACCATCCTGGCCATCCTGGTGGCCGTGGCCGTGTTCGTGCTCATCCTGCTCACGTTCCTGCTGCACTTCTGCATCTGGAGCCTCCACAGGGACACCAAACTCCTGCCCGGGGGTGAGGGAATGGAGGGATGAAACCTGGGAATGGGTGGGATGAAACCTGGGATTGAATGGGATAAAACCTGGGATTGAAAGGGATAAAACCTGGGAATGGGTGGGATGAAACCTGGGAATGGGTCAGATAGAACCTGGGAATGGATGGGATGAAATCTGGGATTGAATGGGATAAAATCTGGGATTGGAAGGGATAAAATCTGGGGTTGAATGGGATAAAATCTGGATGGGATGAAAGGATGGAATTAGTGGGATAAATCCAGATTTCCTCTGGGATTTGGGGCAGGTTCCTGGCATCACTGATCATCCAGGCCAGCATTCCTGGCACAGGGCAGGGTGTGATGGAATTTTGGGATGGAATCCCTAGAATTGTCCTTGGAGCACCCTGGGATAGCAGGAAATATCCCTGCCCATGGATGGGGTGGAACGGGACCATCCCAAAACCCCTCCTAAGCCATCCCATCCCAAAATCCCCTGGCCCCACAGCCTGGAGGAGGGGCTGGGCAGCCTGCTGGGAGTTCCTGCCATGCCCGGCTGAGATTTTTTCCCCTTCCCGGCTGAGTTTTTTCCCCTTCCTGGCTGAGTTTTCCCTGTTCCAGACGCCGATCCGGGCCCCACCTTCCCGCGGCTGCCGCTGCCGCCGCAGCTCCGGCCGCAGGGGGAGGAATCCTACAGCATCCAATTCCCGGAGGAGGAGCACGGGGACAAAAGCGAGGAGAAGCTTTCCATCCTCTCCCTCAAAGTCTGCAGCGAGCTCCGATGAGGGATCCGCAGCTGGGATCGCCGGGAATGCGGGGCTGGGCTGGGCTTCCCGAAAAACCAGAGCAGCAGGAATGGGCTGGGCAGTGAGGCGGCGTCGGAAAAGGAGTGGATTCAGGGAGAGTTCGGATTTGGTTTTCCCCTAAAAAAGCTGGAATTTAGGGATGAATCCTGCTGGGGTTGGTTCAGGAGGACAGGAGCGGGGATTTCCCGGGATATCCTGATTTCTGGGATTGGGAATGGTGGCCACATCTCTGCTTTTCCCACACCTCCTGCTTTTCTCTTGCTTTTCCCACACCTCCTGCTTTTCCCACATCTCATCTCCTGCTTTTTCCTTGCTTTTCCCACACCTCCTGCTTTTCCCACACCTCCTGCTTTTCCCACACCTCCTGCTTTTCCCACACCTCTTTGCTTTTCCCTCTGTTTTCCAGCACTGCCCCGATTGGGTCATTCCCAACCCCATTCCAGCCTCTCCCGACCCCATTCCTGCTCCCACCCAAAGATTCCCTTGGGAAACTCCTCCTGTGCCACCAAGGATTTTCCTGTGCAGCTTCTTCCAAGGAAAATCGGGAAAAAAAGGAAGTGAAGCTCATCCAGGGAATGGGCCGAGCTCTGGAAAACGGAGGGAATGGGAAAAAATCCTGGAAAACGCTCTCAGGTGGGATTTGGGGATTTCTGATCCCTGTGGGGCCTTTCCCACTTAGGATATTCCCAGATTTTATGATGTAATTCCAGCAGGTTTGGGAAGTTTTTTGGGCTGACCCCTGTGGAGGTGCCAATGCCAACATCTGTATTGATAATTATGGATAATTATGGATAATCCAGGATGAGTTTCTTGTGGAAATTGTGATTTCTCAGTGGAAATCTGTGGAAATTCCTGGAGGAATTGCACATGGATTTAAACCTCTCCTGGATGATCCCTGGATTTTGGGCTGGGAGCTCCGGGAATGTTCCCCTGGAGAAGGTTGGGATGAGGGAGGGAGGGACGGGACAGTGGGAATGGAAAAGGTGGGGTCAGATCAGAAATTCGGGAAAAATCCCTCCCTGGGAGATTCCAGAGGATCCCGGGGAGTCCCAGCAGGTGCTGCTGCTTCCCTGGATTTGGGGTCGGGATCACAGCCGGGAATTCCTGCGGGAACAGAGACCCCAAAAGCTGCACTGGGAAGTTTCTGATTCCCTGGGAAAATTTGGGGAATTCCAAAGAAAAATTAGTTTTAACCAAGGTTTTTGCTTTTGGGGTTTTTATTTGGTTTGGCTTTCAACTCCAGCCTCATTCCCAAAGTTTTCCTGAGGAATCCGAGCCTTCTCCCCTTTGGAATTTTATCCCAGTCCTGGAGAGAACAGAGCCATCCTTGGCTCATAGGAAAACCTGGAAAACGCTCTCAGGAAAGGAAAAAAAAAGAAAAAAAATCCCATTTTTGGGGAATCAAAATTCCTCCCTCCAGGAGCAGAGATCCGGATCCGGGAATGGGAACAACATCCCAAAAAAAGCCAGGGAATTCCATCCAAAGCCCGGCTTTATTTCCCCTTTTCCCAACCCTTCGGGAGCAGAGCGGCAGCAGAGGGAGCTCTGGAGAGGCTGGAAAAGCGAATTCCAGAGGGAATTCAAGCCTGACCAACATTTCCTGGAGAATTCCCTGGAGAATTCCCTGGAGAAATCCCAAAGTTTCTGCGGAGCACAGAGGGATCAGAGGCACCGCTGCTTTTATGGCCGGAGTGAGGAAATCTGGGAATGTTTCCCTTTTATCATCAAGGCCCCTGGAAGAACCCGGATCTGTTCCTGCAATCCATGAAAAAGGAACTTTGCCAGGAATTCTTCTGCTCAAGGGAATTTTTCCCACATTTCCACCAGGACAAAAGTGCCTAAAATGCCTCAAGTTAATACAAAAGGTCATAAATTCTTCTGATAAAAGGATTTTATGGGGCTTTTCTCCACATTTTTGCCATGAAAAAAAGTGACAAAAATCCCCCCAAATGAATTCCAGCTGTGAAATTCCAGGAATTCTCCCTCTCAAGGGAATTTTTTGCACATTTTTGCAAAGACAAAAGTGCCTAAAATTTCTAAAATATGAAAATTCATAAATTCCTCTGATAAATCATGGATTTGGGGGCTTTTCTCCACATTTTTGCCAAGAAAAAAGTGCCTAAAATCCCCCAGACAAATTCCAGCTCTGAAATTCCAGGAATTCTCCCTCTCAAGGGAATTTTTCCTGGGATTTGTGTCCGCTGAAAGCGCCTGAAACAATACAAAAATTCATGAATTCTCCTGATAAAAACGAGAATTTTGGGGGCTTTTCTCCACTTTTCTGCCTTGAAAAAAGTGCCTCAAATGCCCCAAAAGAATTCCAGGTGTGAAATTGCAGGAATTCTCCCTCTCAAGGGAATTCCCCGGGATCTGTGCCCGCTGAGGTCGTGCCCGTGCGATTGACGGCATTACCAGACAGTATTAGACAGAAATAGGCAGATCTAACCGTGCCTGGTAAGACAGCAATCAGCAGGAGTGCTCCACAAAATCCCAGCTTTTTCCACATCCAGAACTGGAAAAGGATCCCAAGGAAAAGGCTCAGCAATTCCCAGGAAATCTTGAACTCGTCCTGCTCGGTTTGAGGCAGGAAAATGATGGAAATTCTGCTTTTTTCTGCTCGGCTGGGGAATAAATTGGAAATGTTTTAAAGGACTTACCGTGGGTGGAATCCTCCAGAGCAGCTCCCAGAAAATTTGGGATGTCCCTCGTCCAGAAATTCCCCTTGCTGAGGCAGAATTTTTAAGATTCAGGCCTAAAAAGCTCCTGAACCAACCCAAAAAGCTCCTGAATCACCCCAGAAAGCTCCTGGACAATCCCAAAAAGCTCCTGAACCACCTCAAAAGGCTCCTAAATTATCCCAAAAAGCTCCTAAACCACCCCAAAAAGCTCCTAAATTATCCCAAAAAGCTCCTAAACCACCCCAAACCCCACCCTGGTGGTGAAGGGGATTTCAGGAAAGGGGAAATCAGTAGGAAAAGGGAGGGGATGGAAGGAGAAGGGAATTTTCCGGGTTTTTTCCTGGTTTTGGGATGGGTTTTTCCCAGCAGGGGGTTTTCCTGAATGCCTTTGTTTTCCCCAGGGATTTCCCATTGGAATGTTCCCCTGGTTTTTTGGGATTTCTTTCCCCAGTTCCAGCTTTAAGGAGGGGGATGGGCTCCAATCCCAGGATTTATGGCCTCGTTAAAATCCAATTCCCAGAATTCCTCCCCCATTTCCTCCAGACCTCTCGGAGCAGTTACTCATTAACACTGAGCCTTAATTAATCACCCCCCTGCTTCCTCCTTTCCTGCTTTTCCTGGGAATTTCAACCTCCAAGGACAAACCGAGCTCGTTCCAGTCTGGATTTAGGGCAGCTCCTCCCGAGCTCTCCAGGTTGGAATAATTTTATAGGAATTATAATTTTAATTTTGAATATTTTTAACGATGAACCATTTTTAATTTTAATTATGGAGCGATTAATTCCATTTTCCCCTGATTATCCATGAATTTAGCAAGGAATCTTAAGCCTGGTTTAGTGCAAAGCAGGGAAAAAAGGATTTAAAGTTTTCTAGGAATGAGGGAAAAGAATTCCAGACTCGTTTGGGTTGGAAGAGTCTTGAAAATCCTTTAATTCCAAACATTTTTGGAATTAAATTTGGAATTTGGAGTGAGGGAAGGGATTAAATCCAGGAAAAACCTCGTGGGGCTGGGATTTAATCCCAGATCAAATCCTTGGAATGCCACGGAAAGCTCCAGGCTCAGGAATGTGGGGAACTGCCTTGGCTGGTCCAGAAAGGAGCCAAAATCTGGGACTGGGAGGAATTTTGGGATGGAAAGGGGGAATCAGGAGGAATTCTGGGATGGAAAGGGGAATCAGGAGGAATTTCTCCATGGGAAAGGGGAATCAGGAGGAATTTTGGGATGGAAAAGGGGAATCAGGAGGAATTTCAGGATGGAAAAGGGGAATCAGGAGGAATTTCAGGATGGAAAAGGGGAATCAGGAGGAATTTCAGGATGGAAAAGGGGCTGAAATCTGGGAATGGTTCTCAGGGAGGAATTCTCATCCCTGGAAGTGTCCATGGAATTCCTGGATGTGGCACAAGGTGGGGATTGGGCAATCCTTGGATTTTGAGCCCGGCCTAAATGATCCTGGAATTCTGGGATCCCTCGTGGGAGGATGGATGCTCAGCAGGAATTCTGACAGGAATTCCCATTCCCTACAGATAAATTGAGGTGGGAACCCCGAATTTGGGGGATTCTGACCAGGGAGGTCCTGAAAGGTGAACAAAGACAGGTCCTAAATATGGACCTGGGATTAATGAAACATGCCTGGGGTAGGGGGAGATTTATGTCTTAACTAGGCCCCAAGTTAGGCCTGGCTTTAGCTGTGTATGAACGTGAGGTTAATTAAACATCGTTAAAGGAGGGTGATAATTGCTTAATTAGGCCCCAAGTTAGGCCTGGCTTTAGCTGTGTATGAACGTGAGGTTAATTAAACATCGTTAAAGGAGGGTGATAATTGCTTAATTAGGCCCCAAGTTAGGCCTGGCTTTAGCTGTGTGACCCCAGACCCTGCTTGAAGAGCCAGATCTTTCCTGCAGCTCCGGCAGGGCTGAAATTTGGGATTTTTTCCTAAAGCTGGGCTCAGATTTGCTGGAATTGTTGAGGGATGGGGTCCCCTCTGTCACCCCAGCGAGGGATTTTATGGGAATTTTATTCCATTGGAGAGAAGAGGAATTTCCTTTGGGAATTCCATCTTCCAGAGGAGTTTCCTGTGGGAATTGCAGCTTCCACCATGAATTTGATCCGTTCTCCACGAGCTCCTGCTGGCTTGGGATGAATTCCTGGAGCTCAGAATGTTCCTCCAGCTGCTTGGAGCTGTTTCCTGGCTGGAATTCCTGGGTTTTAGAAATTCCTGGTTTTTAGGAATTCCTCAGAGTAATGAACCCACCTGGAACAAGGCAGGGTGGAAAGGTTGGAAGTTCAGGAGCAACCACAGAGATTTAAGTGAGAAATTGGGAATAAAACCCCTTTGGGATTGGGATAAAAAAGACCTTTGGGAATGGGACAAAAAAGCTTTGGGATTGGGGAAAAAAAAAAGCTTTGGGATTGGGAGAAACGGTCCCAATGTCCCTTCCCAGCCCGGATCCTGCCCTGAACCACCTTCCACAGGCAGGAACAGCAGAATTCCCAGGAAATCTCAGTGTCCTGAGTTGTGCAAACCAAATTTGAGGAGGGAAAAACCCCTGGATTTGGGATGTTAGACCTGACCTAACAGCCAGCAGCACCTCTGGAGCAGCTCCATCACTGTTCAGCGAATATTTTGATTTAAATTCTGATTTTCCCTCCCCGTTTTCCCAAATCCATCCTTACCCTGTGGAAAAATCCCGGCCTGGCTGGAATTTTGGGCCTGGAGTGGTTTGGATCACCCTTTAAACATCGTTACCAGACAGTGTTAGAGTAGAGGCAGAAAATCCAGCACTGTCTAGTAAGATGCCCACAGAGGACCAGCGTGTCCAGCAGCTGCAGGAGCCAGCAAGTCCGTGTTCTTCGGAGAATTCCAGGAAAAACCAAGGAATGGCTTTGCTTCCTCGGGAATTTGCCGTGGGATCGAGGAAAGGGGTGGTGGGGAAGAAGGGATTGAAATCATGGGGAGTTTTAGGGGGAAAAGAGCATTAAAAAGTGATTTAATTCAGGTTTAAAGTGGAAATAGGGGGGTTAAGCCTGGTTTAAGGCAGGATAAAAAAGAAATGTGAGGTTAAACCTGATTTAAGAGAGATGGAAAAGAGAAACAGGAGGTTAAGGGTGGTTTAAGACAGAGCTAAAAGAGAAAATGAGGTTCAATCTGACGTAATACAGGTCTAAAAGAGAAAGAAGAGGTTAAGCCTGGTTTAATACAGATTTAAAAGGGAAATATGAGGTTAAGTCTAGTTTAGTACAGGTTTAAAACGGGAACAAGGGGTTAAGACAGATCTAAGTGAGAAACAGGAGGTTAAACCTTATTTAATAAAAATCTAAAAGAGAAAGATGAGGTTAAACTTGACTTAATACAGCTCTAAAAGAGAAAGATGAAACTAAGCCTGCTTTAATACAGATCCAAAATAAAACCATGAAGTTAAGCCTGATTTAATACAGCAAAGAGAAACAGGAGGTTAAGCCTGACTTAAAACAAAAGAACAAGACAACCCCAATGTTCTGTTCCAATCTGTTCCAACTCTTCCCGTTCACTCCTGGGAACATTTTTGGGACAGAATTCCCACATTTCCCTTGTTCCTAAACCACTTCCTTTTCCCATCTGGATATTCCCAAATTTTTGGGAATATTTGGGCATTTTTTGCAGCACCTGCTCCATGGATTTCTCCTGAGCCAGGCTTATCCCAAGGGGATTTCCTCCAGGCAGAACTAAGATTTCCAACCCACACTAAACCCGCCGTACCCTGAAACTCAAAGCTTGGGTTTTGATTTGGG
This sequence comes from Urocynchramus pylzowi, assembly GCA_013397555.1. Taxonomy (NCBI): domain Eukaryota; kingdom Metazoa; phylum Chordata; class Aves; order Passeriformes; family Fringillidae; genus Urocynchramus; species Urocynchramus pylzowi. The sequence goes on from VZRH01006477.1 coordinate 99,964, forward strand.
GAGGGGTTTGGGGCCCAAAGCTGGAGCTCTTAAGCTGGGCTTAAGCTCCACTCCCAGATTTTCTGGCGGATTCCCACGGAGTGCAGGAAACACCATCATCATCATTACCAGGCAGTATTAGAAAGGCAGAGATCATCCAATGCTGCCCAGTAAGATGGTGAGGATATCTCAGGGTCAGGGCTCCAAAATCACTTTTTTTTGGAGCAAAAAACAAAAGGATTTGGGAGAAAAGTCACCTGGGAATGGTTTTCTGTTGGGGTTTCGGCTTTTTTGGGGATTTTCAGTGAGAAATCTGGAAAAATCACCCCAAAATTCTGTGTTCACGGCCAGCCCTGCCTGTAAATTAAGTGTAGGCTTTCTAAAGATTAAAACCTGGCTTTGTTAGATGTGGTTTAATAATAAAGCCCAGCTCTGTCATCTATTGGTTATGGATGAAAAGAATAAAAAAGAATAGAAAAAAAATATTGTTATAAAAAATAAAATAAGAACAAATTTAATAGTGATAGTAATGAATAATTGACAATGAAGATAATAATTATAATAAAAATGATAATGCCTATAATTATGATAGTGAATAATAATAACATTAATAATAATAATAATAATAATAAATAACAGTAATGAAAACTGTTCCAAAAAATACCCCAATATTTAATTGCAATTAGAGCAAAATGATTCACTTCTTAATAACTCAAGAAATATTATCCAACCATAAAAATGTTGGGAAAATCCAAAATTCTTCCTCCCAGAACAGGACTCGGAGTTTATTCCATAAATAAAATTAATTCCCAAAAATTCCTGGAGTTCCTGCAAGGCCTTGGATGAAAAATATCCTTTAAAATATCCCAAAATTGTGAGTTTTTTATGGTGCTCAGGGCGTTGGGATGTTCCTCAAAAATCAACTTCCCACTTTTCTTTATTTCCAACAAAATCCACTTCCAGATCCTCCTCCCCCATCCCTCATCCCCAAGCAAATCCCATTTTCCCGTTCCCAAATGGATTTGTTGGGTTGAGGTTTAAAAACTGGGATTTTCAAAGGAATAATGAAAAAAAAAAAGTGATTTTTTTGGAGGGGAAATGGATGTTTTAATTGGGAGGTCAAACTGGAATGGGGAAAATCTGATCCCAGGGAAAAGTGAGGTTTTACACCAGGACAGCTTGGAAGAGATGATCAAAACCCATCAAAACCAGTTCAAACCAGTTCAAACCCACCAAAACCAGTTCAAAACAGTAAAAACTAGTTAAAAACCAGTTAAAAACCAGTTAAAACCAGTTCAAAACCAGTAAAATCCCAGTAAAAACCTATTAAAAACCAGTTAAAAACACAGTAAGAACCCAGTTCAAAACCTGTTCAAAACCAGTTCAAAACCAGTTCAAAACCAGTTCAAAACATGGTAAAAACCCAGTTCAGACCAGTTCAAACCAGTTTGAAACCAGTTAAACCCCACCAGAACCAGTTAAAAACCAGTTTAAAGCCAGTGAAAACCCACCAAAACTGGTTAAAAACCAGTTTAAACCCAGTTCAGACCAGTTCAAACTCAGTTAAAGCCCAGTTTAAACCAGTTTAACCCCAGTTTAAACCCAGTTTCCCAGAAGTGCATCCCAGTGTTTCACTGAGGCTTTGTCCTGTGTGGAATAAAGCCAAGCTTAAATCCTGAATCTGAACTTGGAGCAAACCCCACCAAAACCTCCAAAAAAATCAAAAACCACCAAAAAAATCCCCCAAATTAAATCACAACCAAAAAACACCAAAAGGCCCTGAAATAAAAACAAAATCTGACTAAAAAATCACAAGAAAAGCAATAAAAACTCCCTAAAAACCCAATAGGAATGAGAAAAACGCCCCAAAAACTCAATAAACACCAAAAACCTCCAAAAAAACCCCAAAAACAACCAAAAAATACCAAAAAACCCAAAAAAAGCCCCAAAATAACAAGGAAAAAAAGCCAAAAATCAGAACAAAACCTACCAAAAACTCCCAAAAACCTCCTAAATTCCCATTGTTATGGATAGATTGGGTAAAAAAAGGGAAAATAAATTCAAGTTTTTTTTAGTTTTAGGAAAGATCTTGGAAAAGTGGCAGAACCAAAAGGGGAAAATGAGGAAAAACAGAAGGAAAATGGGAAAGCCACCCAAATTCCCAGTTCTCAGAGCATTCCCTGCTCCTGGATTTTCAGGGAATCCAAACTTTTTCCTGATTTTTCTGATTTTTTCCTGATTTTTACCGATTTTTTCCTTATTTTTTCTGATTTTTTTTCTGATTTTTTTCCTGATTTTTCAAATTGAAGAAATCCCTCTCTGTTTTTGACAGCAGTATTTCCAAACTCATTTTAATTTTAATTCTTCTTTCCTTCCAAGGTGTGACTTGAACTTGGAAGCTCTCCCTCTTGAATAAATAAATCAATAAAATTAAATTAATTGCATAAAATTCCCAGTTCCAGGAATTCATTGCCTGCATGGAGCAATACAGAAAACTCCATTTCAAATTCCAGAATTTTTAATTCCATTCCCACTGGAATTCCTGGGCTTTCCCTGGAATGGGAACAATTAATTTAAAAATTAATAATAAATAATTCCCCAAATCCTGGTGTTTATTTTGAGGATTTTCCTGGAATTCTGCAACATTTTGGTTGCTTGAATTTTGTTTCCATTTGACCAAAAGTGCCTGAAAAGGCCAAATTTTAATTCAGTGTAAATATTATTATTATTAATAATATTGATACTATCAAATAAAAATATTTACAATACTAAATATCAATATTTAGTAATGATAAATTAAAATTATTATTATATTTAATAATATTATTAAATATGTATAACATTTAATTATTATTTATAATTGTAATTATAATTGTAATAATTGTAATTATAGAATAATCCATAGACTATTAATATAGATTTATAGATATAAATAGAATAATGNTGAAAAAATGAATGTTGGGAGTGATTTAAACACCAAAAAATCAAAGGTGCTTTCGAAATCAAATCTGGGTTTGGAGAGGGAAGAACCCGGAAATGTTTTGGTTTTAGATTCATTTTTTGGCTAAAATCAAGCAAAATTCAGTAATAAAAATGAAAATTGGATTGAAATCTTTGTAATTCCAAGGGAAATAAAATAGGGGGGGGAAAATCAGGAATTATTTGTGGGAAAATGAAGGAGTGAATAAATTCCTGCTGCTTTCAGAAAATAATTTAATTGGAATTAATTGGAATTAATTGGAATTCAATGAAAATCGGGACAAGGCGAATATTTGGGAAAAGTTCCATCCCCTGAAAGGTTTTTATCCAAAATCTGGGATAGTTTCCCACTTTGTGCCCCACGGAATTTTCCAGAAGATTTTTCCTCGTGGAAAAATTTAAATCCAGTTTTAAACTGGTTTTTAAACTGGGTTTAAAATCCCACAAATCCCCATCCCCGAATCCGGCAGAATTCCCAGGAATCCTCCTGGATAACAAAACCCCTCTCCCAGATTTTTATCCACCTTTCCAATGGAATTCTAACCCAAAAAATGGAATTTTTAAATCCAAAAAATGGGATTTTGAATGGAATTGTATCCCAAAAAATGGGATTTTGAAATGGAATTGTAACCCAAAAAATGGGATTTTGAAATCCAAAAGATGGGATTCTGAAATGAATTTCCAATCCAAAAAATTGGGATTTTGAAATGGAGTTCTAACCCAAAAAAATGGGATTTTGAAATGGGATTCTAACCCAAAAAATAGGATTTAGAGGAAGAACGCAGGGCCTGACCTAACCCTCCAAAAATGAAATAAACCCACTTTATTTAACTTCCCCTTTCTCCCTTCCGAGCCCAATTCTCCAAAATTCAGGAGAAACCCAGGAAATTTCTCCAAAATTCAGAAAAAAACAGGGAAGGCCGATCCTGGTTGGATCCAGCACTGGAACAAAGACAAAATTTGAATATTTGGATTTTTCCAGGCACCAAAAAGAACCCAAAAAAAGCCCGAGGTGAGAAATAATCAACAAAACCAACCCAAAATGGCTCCTGGCTCCTCCTGCCGGGAGCGGAGCCGGGATTTTCCTCCGCGGCCGCTCGGATCCGAGCAAAATTCCCAAATTTTCTTCTTCTGCTTGGAAGATTCCCAATCCATGCCCTCGCTGCTCTCATCTGAGGAATTCGGGTCGGGACAGGAGGAAAAATGAATATTTGAGGATGGGTGTTGTGGAGGGTGAGGAGAACTCGTTAAAGTGTTGGTTAATTAAAGAAGTCATTAAAACGTGGCAATCGTTACTCGGAGCCAGCAGCAAACTCGGATTGGAATCCTCACTTTTAGTCCAAAACTGGGAAATCGTCCCTTAAATACAAATATTCCAAAATATTCCAAATGTTGGAAGAACCCCCTTCAATTTCATGCTCATTTTATATAAATTTTATTGGGATTTTAATTGAATTTTAATCCAATTTTCCCCGTATTCCTTTTTTTTTCAGAGGCAGCAGCAAACTCGAATCGTGACTTTTACTCCCAAAATCGGGAGATCCTCCCTTAAATCCAAATATTCCAAAATCCAGAAATATTGGAAGATCCCCCCTTCAATTCCATGCTGGTTTCCTATCAATTTTATTGGGATTTTAATCAGATTTTCCAAATATTCCTTTTTTTTTTTCAGACCCAGCACTAAACTTGGGTTTTGAATTCTCACTTTTAGTCGAAAACTGGGAGATCCTCCCTTAAATCCAAATATTTCAAAATCCAGAAATATTGGAAGAGCCCTTTTCAATTCCATGCTGATTTCCTATCGATTTTATTGGGATTTCAATCAGATTTTCCAAATATTCTTTTTTTTTTTTTCAGCAGCAGCAGCAAACCCGGATTTGGAATCCTCACTTTTAGCCGAAAACTGGGAAATCCTCCCTTAAATCCAAATATTCCACAATCCAGGAATATTGGAAGAATCCCCTTCAATTCCATGCTGGTTTCCTATTGATTTTATTGGGATTTTAATGGAATATCATCAGATTTTTGCAATATTCCCTTTATTTCAGGGGCAGCAGCAAACTCGAATCATGGCGTTTACTCCCAAAATTGGGAGATCCACTCTTAAATCCAAATTTTCCAAAATCCAAAAATATTGGAAGAACCCCCTTCAATTTATGCTCATTTAATATAGATATTATTGGGATTTTAATCAGATTTTCCAAATATTCCTTTATTTTCCAGACCCAGCACAAAACCTGGGTTTCGAATCCTCACTTTTAGTCAAAAACCGGGAGATCCTCCCTTCAATCCAAATATTCCAAAATCCAGCAATACTGGAGGAGCCTGTTTCAAATTCCATGCTGGTTTCCATCGATTTTATTGGGATTTTTTTGGGATTTTAATGGGATTTCCCAAACATTCCCTTTTCTCCCCACCTTTCCGTGACACCTGGCTGCGAGCAGCTTTCCCCCCTCGTCTCCCTCCTTCTGGCAGCCCTGGATCTGCTCGGAGCTGCCCTGACTGGTTGGACTGGTTGTAAAATGAACGTTTGGATTCATGCGCTGCCCTCCCCTCCCCCAGCGCACACAAAACCTGATCTGTCCAACAAAACCCTCTCGAATCCACCTGGGGGGAGAAGGAGGAAGAGAAAAGAGGGCGGAATCCCGGAGAAAGTGAAGTGGAGAGAGGGAATATCCATGGAAAAGTAGGAAAAGCCCTCCAAGAAGTCGTTCTCGCGCTCCGTAAATCCCTTTTTTTTTCCTCCCCGCTCTACCTGGATACTTTGGATCTTACCAGGACCAGCACAAAATCCAGGGAAAAACTTCAGTGCTGGGAGCTTCTCCCAAAGCCAGGTCAGCCTCCAGGTGGGGAAGGAATTTTGGGAGGATGAGGAGCCAGGAGAGTTTTCCTCTTCCGCGTCCTGGAAAAGGCGACCTTGGATTTCGCGGGGAAATCGGCGCCGGAGCGAACGGTGGCAAAACCACAGCCAGACCTGGAAAAACAACACCTCTACACCTCGTTAGGCTGCTGAAACTGAGCTTAAAAAAAACAAAACCCAGCTTAAAAGGGCAAAAAGCAGGCCGGGAAGGGCTGGGCCAAGCGCGGCGGCTCGGAGGAGCTGCGTGTTGGAGCTGGAATTGAGGAGGATGATTGGGGAGCGAGGCCAAGGCTCGTCTTACATGGAGCCCTCCACCCCTCCCTGCGCAGGTGCACGCCGGGCCAGCCAATCCCACGGCCCCGTGGCCAACAGGTGTGTCCTGGCCTTGGGGAGCGGCCGCAGGAGCCGCCTTGGGAGCCGCTGGGGCTGGGCCCGGCCTAACAAAGGCTGGGTTATTCCTGGAGCTTTGGGGGGTGGCAGGGGTGGAAGGGACGTTGGAGATCCAGGGTCAGCCCGGGCTGTGGGGAGGGAGCTGCCACCACCCCGGGGTGCTCCAAACTGGCCCTGGACACTTCCAGATTCTCAGGCCACGGATTCTCAGGCCAAGGCCTCACTGCCCTCACAAGGAACAATTTCCTCCCAATTTCCCATTTGGTCCTGCCCTCATTCCGCACAAAGCTGTTCCCCAGAAGGACACTGAAGATCCAGGGTCAGCCTGGGCTGTGACCTTCCATGATCCCAGCGTGCTCCAAGCTGGCCTTGGACACTTCCAGATTCTCAGGCCACGGATTCTCAGGCCGAGGCCTCACTGCCCTCAATTTCCTCCCAATTTCCCGTTTAGTCCTGCCCTCATTCCGCACAAAGCCGTTCCCTGGAAGGGATGTCAAAGATCCAGGGTCACCCCTGGCTGTGGGGAGGGACCTGTCACCATCCCAGGGTGCTTCAAGCTGGCCTTGGACACTTCCAGGGACGGGACAGCCCCGGATTCTCAGGCCGAGGCCTCACTGCCCTCAATTTCCTCCCAATTTCCCGTTTAGTCCTGCCCTCATTCCGCACAAAGCTGTTCCCCAGAAGGACACTGAAGATCCAGGGTCAGCCTGGGCTGTGACCTTCCATGATCCCAGCGTGCTCCAAGCTGGCCTTGGACACTTCCAGGGACAGTGCAGCCACAGATTCTCAGGCTGAGGCCTCACTGCCCTCAAAAGGAACAATTTCCTCCCAATTTGCCACCTAAACCTGCCCTCATTCCGCACCAAACCATTCCCACTGTTTTATTCCTTGTCCCAGATCCCTCTCCTGGAGCCCCTTTAGGCCCTGGAAGGGCTCTGAGCTCTCCCCATTTCAAATAAAAACATCAAAAATAGGAGCATTTAAAAGAAAAACATTTCAAACAAAAGCATTTAAAAGAAAAGAATTATCAAAAATGAGAAGTGTGGCCTTCTAAATATCCTTTAAAAATGGGAAATCATCCCCTTTCAAAGACAGCATCGGAGAATTCCCCTCGGTGCCGTGAAAATCAAACAAAAACACCAAATGTTTTCTCCTTGTTATGAAGGAAGCAGGCTCGGATTTCCCAGGGAAGCTGCACTCCTGACTCCAATTATCCCATTAATTGGCCCCCAATCCCATGAGACCCAAGTTCTCCTCCCGAGCTCCCTTGGGAAGCTCGGGGTGGGTCAGAGGGATTTGAGAGCACCAGCTGAGCTCCTGAGCTGCTCCTTCCCCCAGCTCCGCTTCCCGACACAAACCCGCACCTGGAACGGGCTGGGTCCCTGGGACTGTGGGGAATGGGGGCCTGGAATCTGTGGGGTCGTGTTTGTGGGGCTGGGTCCTACCTGGAGCCCTTGGGTGGCATGGGCAGGACATTCCCACAAAACATCCCCATAGAACATTCCCATTGGAGGATAATCCCAAATATTCCCTACCCCATCAACCCCACAGAACATCCCCATTGGAGGATAATCCCAAAAATTCCCTACCCCATCAATCCCACAGAACATTCCTATTGGAGGATAATCCCAAATATTCCCTACTCCATTAACCCTGGAGAACATTCCCACAAAAATTTTCTCACAGAATTCTCCCATTGGAGGATAATCCTAAATATTCTCTACCCCATTAACCCTGAAGAACATTGGGAAAAAAACACGAAAGCTTTGGAAAAACCTTAAAATCGTTGGGAAAAAACCTCAAAAGCTTGGGGAAAACCTCAAAAACTTGGGGAAAGAACTCAAAAACTTGGGGAAAAGACCCTAAATATTCCATATTTTTTTCATCTTAAGCCCTTGTCTGTCATTGCAGGCCCTCAGCTGTGTTTGCACAGGGCACAAGTGAAAGGGGAGATGGATCCCAAACCTCGAGGAGTCCCAGGAGGGAATCAGGATCCCATTAATCAGCCCCAGGGGATTTGTTCCCTGTTCCAACCAAAGCAAACACAGGGAAATCAGAGCCCTTAAACTGAGCTTAATTCCTGGTTCTGAATGAAACCCAGATCAATTAAACAATGATTGCTCAGGGCCTTTTACTCAAATTTTAAATCACCTTGGGCTCAGCACAGGATTTTGAAAATCCAGCTTCAAAATTGTTCTTAAGACCTTGGGCTCAGAATTTTGAGAACCAAGCTTAAAGACCCTTGGGATCAAGCACACAGAATTTCGAGACTCTGACTTTGAGAACTTGGACTCAGAATTTTGAGAACCCAGATTAAAAAACCCTCCTTGAATCCTTGGATTCAGCACAGAATTTTCGGAACCCAGCTTAAAAACCGTTCCTTGAGACCTTGGGCTCAGAATTTTGAGAACCAAGCTTAAAGACCCTTGGGATCAAGCACACAGAATTTCGAGACTCTGACTTTGAGAACTTGGACTCAGAATTTTGAGAACCCAGATTAAAAAACCCTCCTTGAATCCTTGGATTCAGCACAGAATTTTCGGAACCCAGCTTAAAAACCGTTCCTTGAGACCTTGGGCTCAGAATTTTGAGAACTCAAGTTAAAATCTTAGGCTCAGCACAGAATTTTGAGAACTCAGCTTTAAACCCCTTAGATTCGGCTCAGAATTTTGATAAACTGATTTAAAAGCTGTCCTCGGCACCTTGGGCTGAGCACAGAACGGCTGCAAGCTCCACATCCCCTCCTTCCCAGGAATTCCAGCCGTTCCTGCCCTTTCCTCCTGCCACTCCTCCCTGCCCGCGATCGCTGATCCCGCAGGACAAAGGGGACTGAAAAGAAAGAGGAAAAAAAGGAAAAAAAAAAAAATAAATAAAAGGAACAAAGGCTTTCATCTGCAGAGCAGGAAGATTTCACATCTAAAGCTTGGGGCTGCCAAGAGCCAGGCTGAGCTTAGGGATTGGTTTTCCAGATTGGTTTTCAGCCCATCCCAGGGGTTTTGGGCCATCCTTTCCCTGCTTTTGTTTGTCCTGGAGCAGCTGAGGGGAGCAAAAATCCGAATTTAATCCAAGATTGGTTTTCAGCCCATCCCAGGGGTTTTGGGCCATCCTTTCCCTGCTTTTGTTTGTCCTGGAGCAGCTGAGGGGAGCAAAAATCCGAATTTAATCCAAGATTGGTTTTCAGCCCATCCCAGGTTTTTTAGGCCATCCTTTCCCTGCCTTTTCAGTGGGAGCAAAAACCCAAATTTAATCCCAGATTGGTTTTCAGCCCACCCCGGGTTTTCCAGGTCATTTCCCTGCCTTTGTTCCCTCCTGGGACAGCTGAGTGGAGCAAAAATCCAAATTTAATCCCAGGGCCGCTCATGGCTTCTCTGGGAATTCCATCCCAGGGATTTCCCAGTGTCCCAGGGAAGGATTTCTTCCGAATTTCTGATCCCTGACATCCAGGGATGGGGATTCTCTGGGAATTCCATCCCAGGGAAGGATTTCTCCCGAATTTCTGATCCCTGACATCCAGGGATGGGGATTCTCTGGGAATTCCATCCCAGGGACTCCCACGGTTTCTCTGGGAAATCCGTTCTGGGGATTTCTCAGTGTCCCAAGGAAGGATTTCTCCCACATTTCTGATCCAAACAGGCCCAAGGACAGGGGCAGCCACAGATTCTCTGGGAATCCCATCCCAGGGAAGGATTTGTCCTGAATTTCTGACCCAAACAGGCCCAAGGACAGGGGCAGCCACAGATTCTCTGGAATCCTGTCCCAGGGAAGGATTTGTCCCGAATTTCTGACCCAAACAGGCCCAAGGACAGGGGCAGCCACAGATTCTCTGGGAATCCCATCCCAGGGAAGGATTTGTCC
>VZRH01006477.1:115879-126364 GCA_013397555.1 Urocynchramus pylzowi
CAGAAAAATAGAGAAAAATCTGGATTTTCCCCTCTGAAACAGAGCAGAAAAATAGAGAAAAATCTGGATTTTTTTTTTTATCCTTTTCAACTGAAACAGAGCAGAAAAATAGCGAAAAATCCGGATTTTTCCCTCTGAAACAGAGCAGAAAAATAGCGAAAAATCTGGATTTTTTCCCTACGAAACTAGAGCAGAAAAGCAGAGAAAAAACCCGTGCTTTTTTTACCCTTTTCCCTCTGAAACAGAGCAGAAAAATAGAGAAAACCTCCGGATTTCCCCCTTTTCCCTCAGGAATTTCCAAGGGAACCAGGCCCGGAGCTCCTCCCGGATCCGGAGCCCGCGGGCTTTTCCCGCTCCCTCAGGAGCTCCGGGAGCTTTTGGGGTTGGGCTGAGGGAAAAACCCCAAGAGCCTTTAACCCCTGCAGGTTTTATCCTGAAATTCCCAAAGAAACCCGGCCTGGGCTGTGGAAATGACCGGGGAGCGACACCCACACTGGGAATTCAGGGCTTTGGGGCATTTGAGGGATTTTGGAAGGGTTTTCGGGATGATTTTAAGGATTTTTGGAGGGTTTTAGGGATTTTTTGGGAGGATTTCTGGGATTTTTGGGAGGATTTCAGGGAACCTCTGGATGATTTCAGGGATTTTTTTGATTATTTTAGTGATTTTTGGATGATTTTAGGGATTTGGGGAAGACTTCAGGGATTTTTTGGGATGGTTTTAAGGATTTTTAGAGGATTTTAGGGAACCTCTAGAAGATTTTAGGGATCTTTGGATGATTTTAGGGATCCTTGAAGGATTTTAGGGAACCTCTGGATGATTTTAGGGACTTTAAGATCATTTTAGGGATATTCAATGCTGCCAGACCTCACAATAATTAATGTATTATTATTATTATTATTGTTATTGTTATTGTTATTATTAATCCCTGGGTTTTCAGCCCTTTCAGCAAAGGCTGCACTCAAAGCAATCCCAAAAATCCAAGATTTCAATAAAATTCCCTCTCTCCAGCCACATTTTAAGAAAGATTCCCACTTTATTTTTGGCTCTCCAGGAAGAGCAGGCATTTGGGATTGTTCCAGCTTCCCACCAAGGTGGAAATCCCTGATTTTCCACCAGCTCTGGGATCCATCAGAGTGGTAAAATCCAGGAATATTCCAACATTCCAAGCTCCCTACAAAACATCCAAGATGTGATCCCAGACAACACCAAGCACAACACATCCCCAGGATTCCAAAAAATTAGGAAATAAGTGATTTATCCTTTTTTTTCCCCAATGGGAATTCCCTCTCAAACAACTGCATCAATGGCTGGGAATTTCCAGGAATCACCAGAAAATTGGGAAATACCTCTTTTAACAACTTTGTCCTAATCAATACCTCAAGAAATTTCCCTGTTATAATTCACGCTGAGCGCCTCAAAATCCAGGATTTTTCACCCTTTTTGCTCCTAAATGCCCTAAAAAAAAAAATCCCAATCCAAGAATCCCTCAGGAAAAAAAAAAAAAAAAAAAAAAAAATCCTTCCTTAGGAGAGGATAAAGTCCAGCACTTACTTGTGGCGCCCTGTCCTCTTGGTGCTTTAAACTCCAACAAAACCCAGGAGAAGAGGCCAAATCCTGATCCCAAAAGGAGAAAAACGAGGGAAAACGAGGTGGGAATAGGAGCTGCCGATGGAATTTGGGATTTCTTCCTGCTCTGTTATCTCGAGGGAATGCTGGTGGAAATCTTTGCCTGGTACAGTCGGAGCCTCTGCTTCACAGGCCAGGAATTTTTACTTTGAATAATTTTTAACTTCGGCTCCCGGCGAGGAAAATGCTCCAAGGCTCTGCTTGGTTGGGTTTGTTATTTATTTCATGGGAGAGGATTTTTTTATTGAGGAGGGAAATGGGGGAAATTCTCCTTTTTTCTCATCATTTCCTGGCTTCCAGGGTTGGAGGGGATGAGGGGAAGGGATTGGAACAATTTTCCTGGAAAAATGGGGAGATAACAGAGCTGGGAGAGGGGATCTTCAGGAACTTTAATCCTCTGAGCTCCGTTTGTTTTCTGCTTTGTTTTAAAATATAAATCATTTTCCTGGCCTGTGGCTGAAGCTGCGCAATCCCCTCAGAGGTGCTGAAACAAAACTAATTCACACTTGTGATCACAGAAATCGGTAAAAACAACAATTTGCTGTTATTTTTATCGTTTTTATCTCTTCAAGGGTTGAAATTCAGGCGCATTCCCCTTACAAATGGGGAGAGTAAAACCTAAAAGACAAAGGAAAGATAAAAAATCCAGGCCAAGGGAAAAGGCCCAAATGCCCTCAGAAGTGCTGAAACAAAACTAATTAACAATTGTGATCACTGAAATTGGTAAAAACACCAATTTATTGTTATTTTAATTCTTTTTACCCTTTTGAGGGTTGAAATTCAGGCACGTTCCCCTCACAAACTGGGAGAATTCACCTTAAAACACAAAGGAAATTATAAAAACTCCAGGACAAGGAAAAGGCCCAAATTCCCTCACAAGGGCTGAGACAAAAGTAATTAACAAATGTGATCATTGAAATTGGAAAAAAATAACAATTTACTGTTATTTTTATTATTTTTACCTCTTAGATGGTTGAAATTCAGGAACATTCCCCTCACAAACAGGGAGAATTCACCTTTAAACAAAGGAAATTATAAAAACTCCAGGCCAAGGAAAAAGGCCCAAATGCCCTCAGCTTCGTGAGGAAGGCAAAAAAAAAAAAGTGGGAAAATTGGGATCAGACCCCAAACTGCACCCAGACACCTCAAAAAACAACTTTTAAACCAAGAGAGGTGGAAGTAACTCAGTGTAAAGTGAATTTTCCCAGTATTTTCCCACCTGGGAACAGGAAAGTGTGGAAGGAGCTGGAACAAGCCACCAGAAGAAAATGGAGCTGGGTGATTTTTGTGGGGATTCTCCAGGATTCTGTGAGGAATTCCATGGCTCGTTCCATGATAAAATTTGGATTTCTACGGGATATTTTCCTTCCTGGGTGAGGAACCCTCAGCAAATCCCCACAAAAAAATCAAAATATCCTATCCAAAACTTGAAAAACCTCTGCCCCATCCCAGTTTTTTACCCTTACACTCCCTCCCAGATGAGAAATTGATTTATTTTGTTTATTCCCACCCCAAATCCCAGTAGAAAAACTCCTTTTTTTTTGCTGCCAGTGCCAGCTGAGCCCCACCACAAATATCCTGATGTTTTTATGGTGTTTGTCCTTGTTAAAGACAAATTTATCCCTTTTTTTTTCCCTCTCAGCACCTGCCCTTTTCCACCCTGGGAGCTGCCGAGCACCTGCACAATTAAAGCTTCATTAAAACCGACTTTTTAAATTGCCTCTGGGTCGTTGGAGCAGGAAAAACAGCTGGAAAAAAGCCTTGGACATGGTGAGGAAGCAGCAAAAATTCCATGTTTTCTTGTCAGTTTTACTATTTTATTTTTATTATTNAAAAGGTAAATATCCCCTCAAAATACAAATTATCACCACTCTTCACATTTATTCAGAGTTTTGTAATAAATTAAAGATATTTTTAAAGGTTTTTTTAAGCCTTGGGGAAACTTTTTTCTCATCCCAGGAATTTTTTTGGAGCTGGATTTGTCCTGGCCGAGCAAACAGCCCCAGCAGAGCGCAGCTTTTCATCTGGACCCATAAAATGGAATATTTTTTATTGGATTTCTGGCAACGCCCCGTGAACGTTTGGTGCTTATCAGGCCCAGATAAGATAACAGAGCTTGGGCTCGGCTCATTAAAGCCCGGCCTGGCAGCGGCAATTAACGAACTGGTTTATTCCAGGGATGAGCAGCTCCAGAGGATTCCTGGGAAAAGGGCGGGAAAAGCTCCATTCCCTGGGCCAAAATCCCAGGATTTCGGATCCAAAAGCAAAATCCTGGGATTTGATCAACCTGAGGCAATTAATGAAGTCATTTTTTTTCCATGTGATTCCCAGGATCAGCAGCTCCAGGAGGATTTCCCAGGAATTATTGGAAAATTGCGCTCCCAGCTCAACTTCCCTGGGTCAAAATCCCAGGATTTTCTGATCCAAAGACAAAATGCCAGGATTTCTGATTTAAAGGCAAAATCCCGGGATTTTCTGATCCAAAGGCAATTAATGACCTGGTTTTTTCCAGGGATTCTGTGGGATGATTCAGGAGGATTCACCTGTTCCCTGGAATTATTGGAATTATTGCTCCCAGCTCAACTTCCCTGGACTCTCCTTGCCTTCTACTCCCCCCAGTGGCCACAGCTCCAGGGGGGAAATGAAAAGAAATTGATGAAATTAAAAAATCCATGAAACAAAATTAAAAAAAAAAAAATCCGTGGAATTAAAAGGAAATCAAAAGGAAATCTGTGGAATTAAAAGGAAATTCAAAAGTTATCAGTGAAATTAAAAAGAAATCCATGAAATTAAAAGGAAATCCAAAAGGAATCCATGGAATTAAAGGGAAAACCATGAAATGCAAAGAAATCAGCCACAAATCAGCAGTGGAAATGACATCATTGGGAAGGGGAATTGGGAATTGCAGTGGGAATTTCCCCAATCCCAAGCCCAGATCCCTAAATCCAATCCCAGTGGAGAATTGGGAGGGAAAAAGGGAATTAAAGCCTGGCTTTACCTGCTTGATGTAAACATCTTAATTAAGCCCGTGCTAATTGCTCACTCCTAATTAAAGCTCTCCCAATTCCAGAGCCTTTGGAATTGCAGCTCCTGGAATTTAGGGATTTTCCACAAGGAAATTTCCCTGCTCAACTCTCCCTGAGGGGCAGCATAGACTTGGAATTTGATTTTTCCCACCATTTTTTTCCTGTTTTATTTTCTAATCAACCCCAAAAACAAGCTGAAAAGCCAAAAAAGAAAAGTTTAAATCTCTTTATTTTGGCACTGTTTACAAAGATACAAATGCAGGAAATATTGGGGGGGTTAAAATCGAGNGTTTTCTTGTCAGTTTTACTATTTTATTTTTATTATTATTATTTTATATACTTGCCGTGGTGAATGTGGAATTCACCAAGTTGGAAGTGTCCATCCTCAATAATGAACTGGAAATAGAGAATAAATACGGATATTCCAGAGAAAAAGGGAAGAACAATGATAATAAGGAATAATGATAAATAAAATTGAATCATAACAATAATTATCATCATCAGGATATTCCAGAGAAAAAGGAAATAATAATAATAATAATAATAATAATAATAATAATAATAATACAATAATGAATAAAATTTAGTAATAATAATAGTAATCAGGATATTCCAGGGGAAAAAGATAATAATAATAATTAATAAGGNTTTATTCAGAGTTTTGTAATAAATTAAAGATATTTTTAAAGGTTTTTTTAAGCCTTGGGGAAACTTTTTTCTCATCCCAGGAATTTTTTTGGAGCTGGATTTGTCCTGGCCGAGCAAACAGCCCCAGCAGAGCGCAGCTTTTCATCTGGACCCATAAAATGGAATATTTTTTATTGGATTTCTGGCAACGCCCCGTGAACGTTTGGTGCTTATCAGGCCCAGATAAGATAACAGAGCTTGGGCTCGGCTCATTAAAGCCCGGCCTGGCAGCGGCAATTAACGAACTGGTTTATTCCAGGGATGAGCAGCTCCAGAGGATTCCTGGGAAAAGGGCGGGAAAAGCTCCATTCCCTGGGCCAAAATCCCAGGATTTCGGATCCAAAAGCAAAATCCTGGGATTTGATCAACCTGAGGCAATTAATGAAGTCATTTTTTTTCCATGTGATTCCCAGGATCAGCAGCTCCAGGAGGATTTCCCAGGAATTATTGGAAAATTGCGCTCCCAGCTCAACTTCCCTGGGTCAAAATCCCAGGATTTTCTGATCCAAAGACAAAATGCCAGGATTTCTGATTTAAAGGCAAAATCCCGGGATTTTCTGATCCAAAGGCAATTAATGACCTGGTTTTTTCCAGGGATTCTGTGGGATGATTCAGGAGGATTCACCTGTTCCCTGGAATTATTGGAATTATTGCTCCCAGCTCAACTTCCCTGGACTCTCCTTGCCTTCTACTCCCCCCAGTGGCCACAGCTCCAGGGGGGAAATGAAAAGAAATTGATGAAATTAAAAAATCCATGAAACAAAATTAAAAAAAAAAAAATCCGTGGAATTAAAAGGAAATCAAAAGGAAATCTGTGGAATTAAAAGGAAATTCAAAAGTTATCAGTGAAATTAAAAAGAAATCCATGAAATTAAAAGGAAATCCAAAAGGAATCCATGGAATTAAAGGGAAAACCATGAAATGCAAAGAAATCAGCCACAAATCAGCAGTGGAAATGACATCATTGGGAAGGGGAATTGGGAATTGCAGTGGGAATTTCCCCAATCCCAAGCCCAGATCCCTAAATCCAATCCCAGTGGAGAATTGGGAGGGAAAAAGGGAATTAAAGCCTGGCTTTACCTGCTTGATGTAAACATCTTAATTAAGCCCGTGCTAATTGCTCACTCCTAATTAAAGCTCTCCCAATTCCAGAGCCTTTGGAATTGCAGCTCCTGGAATTTAGGGATTTTCCACAAGGAAATTTCCCTGCTCAACTCTCCCTGAGGGGCAGCATAGACTTGGAATTTGATTTTTCCCACCATTTTTTTCCTGTTTTATTTTCTAATCAACCCCAAAAACAAGCTGAAAAGCCAAAAAAGAAAAGTTTAAATCTCTTTATTTTGGCACTGTTTACAAAGATACAAATGCAGGAAATATTGGGGGGGTTAAAATCGAGTTTTAAAGCACAGTTTTATTGTTTTCAACCCAAAGCAGCACTTTGGAAAGGGAATTTGATGGTCAAAAGGAAGGAGAAACCCAGAAAACTCAAAATTAAACCCACAAAACCAAAGCTCAACCCCAAACCCAAAACTGAACACATAAAACCAAACTAAACCCACAAAATTCAACCACAAAACCCCAAATTTAACCCAAACCTTAACCCTAAATCCAAATCTAAACCCACCAAATTCAAGCACAATCCTAAACCCACAAAAGTCAACCCTAAACTCAAAACTAAACCCACAAACCCCCAAATTAACCCCAAAACCCAAAACTAAACCCCCAAAGCTCAACCCCACAAAACCCAAAATTAAACCC
Source organism: Urocynchramus pylzowi (assembly GCA_013397555.1). NCBI lineage: Eukaryota > Metazoa > Chordata > Aves > Passeriformes > Fringillidae > Urocynchramus > Urocynchramus pylzowi. The sequence goes on from VZRH01006477.1 coordinate 122,978, forward strand.
TAAAACCTCAAAATTAAACCCATTAAAAACTTTAAACCCAAAACTAAACCCACACAACCCAACCCCAAACCCCACAAACTCAACCAGGAGCTCAGAGCGACGACAAAGCTGAACCACATCCCAAAAATGAGGAAAAACCTTGGGATTTTAACATTTTCTGGGTAAAAATTTCAGGATTTCAAATTGTTCTGGGTAAAAACCTTGGGATTTTCAAGGGTTTTTGAACCCTTTTTTTTTTCTGGGTAAAAATCACTGAGAAAAACTCGATTTCAATCACACACAGAACTCAATTTTTAGATTTTTAACTACACAAATTCGGTTTTTAATGACACAAATCCCATTTTTAGATTTTCAATTCCACAAATCCCATTTTTAATGACACAAATCCCATTTTTAGACAACAATTAAAGCAAATCCCACATGAGAAGAGACAGAAAAAGGAGCTGATCCTTCAATAAATTAAAATTTCAGCAATTAAGCAGGACAGGAATTAACACACAGGAATTCCCAGCTCCAGAGGTGCAATTCCTTGGAATTATTTGCATAGTTCCTCCTTTTTTTTTTCCCCTTTGGAATTCAGAAAATCCTCAGGAATTTGGAAAATCCTCAGGAATTCTGAATTCCAGGATAAAACCTTCCTACTTGGGAAGGGAAAAAAAAAAACCTCAGCAGCACAAAAAAACCCAAAGGAAATAATCAAAATTCCAAGTTGGAATCTCCCAAATCCTCCAAAAAATTGGGAATTTCAACTGGAATTCCTTGGCCAGGAGGAAAATAATTTTATTTATCACAATAAAGAGGAAAAATTTGGAATTTTTGGCACAGGAACCTCTCCATGATTTGGGTTTTATCCCTGAAAATTCCACCAAAATCTCATTGTTTTTCAAGGAGATAAAAGCAAATCCAGCTGCCCCAAAATTCCCAGAAAAAATGGGATTATTCCATGGGATAAATGGATTTCTTCCCATCCCAAATTCTCCTCTTGGAAGGTTTGAACCCCAGGGAAATGTAGGTTCTCCAGGTGGGAGGCAGATCCAAGAGTTTTGTTCTCATTTTCCCATAAAAAAATTTTGGGAAAAAAGGAGAGAACCAAAGTTCCCATTCCCATCCCTGGCAGGGAATGCTGAGGATCCAAAGGATTTCTGTTGGAGCAGCACTGGGAATGCTCAGAGCTGGAATTCCAGGGGCTGACAGAGGAATTCCAGGGATTTGGGATGGATTCCAGATCCAAAAGGAAAAGCTGGAATTCCAGGGGGTGACAGAGAAATTCCAGGGATTTGGGATGGATTCCAGATCCAAAAGGAAAAGCTGGAATTCCAGGGGGTGACAGAGAAATTCCAGGGATTTGGGATGGATTCCAGATCCAAAAGGAAAAGCTGGAATTCCAGGGGGTGACAGAGAAATTCCAGGGATTTGGGATGGATTCCAGATCCAAAAGGAAAAGCTGGAATTCCAGGGGGTGACAGAGAAATTCCAGGGATTTGGGATGGATTCCAGATCCAAAAGGAAAAGCTGGAATTCCAGGGGGTGACAGAGAAATTCCAGGGATTTGGGATGGATTTAGGAACAGATGGGTCCCAGAACCAGCCCAGCCAGGAGGAAAAGAGTTGGAATTCCAGGGGGTAACAGGGAAATTCCAGTGATTTGGGATGGATTAAGGATGGATCCCAGATCCAGGAGGAAAAGCTGCAATTCCAGGGGGTGACAGTGACTTTTCCATGGATTTAGGATGGATTTTGGATGGATCCAGGAGGAAAAGCTGGAATTCCAGGAGATAAAAGTGAAAATCCAGGGATTTAGGATGGATTTAGGATGGATCCCAGATCCAGGAGGAAAAGCTGCAATTCCAGGGGGTGACAGTGACTTTTCCATGGATTTAGGACCCTCAGGCTTGGATGGAAAAGCTGCAGGAGGGAGACCCAGACAGGGAAAAAAAAAAAAAAAAATCCTTTTCCAGCTCTTTGAACTTCCCAAAATTCCTCAGCCAGGAATGAGATCCATGGGAGAAGTTGAGGCTGGTGCTTGGAATTCAGGAATGCCTCTGGAGCTCAAATTCCAGGGATTTCCCACCCCAAAAATCCCATTTCTCCACTGGCAGGAGTTGTCCCAATCCCTGCAGCTCATCCCAGAAATCCCTGAGTGCCCCAAAAGCAGGAATTCCCAATTCCACCAGGAATGGATTATCCCTTGGAGAACATTTAATCCAAGCATTGAGCTGGAAAAATTCCCAAAAAAATCCCAAGATTTGGGATCAGGCCTGGATTGAGCACCAGGAGAGTGGGAAAATGCTCCCAGTGGGATCTGGGATTTGCTTCCAAAGGATTCTGCATCTTAATTATAAACATAATTAATTAGCATGGTTAGTTAGCATAATTAATTAGCATAATTAATTGCTGTCCCAGGTTAAAGCAGTGGTGCTTGAGAGGATCCCTTTGCCAAGTGTCCAGCCCGGAATGGATCCACATCCCAAATCCCAGGATTTTGGGGCCTGCAGCACTGGCAGCTCCAGTTTTGGGGTCACATCCCAAGGAAAATCCCCAAATTCCCAAAGGATTCACTCCAAACAGGGAAAATCTCCCAAATTCCTTAAGAATTCTTTCCAAACAGGGAATGGCCCCCAAATTTCTTAAGGATTCTCTCCACAAGTTCCCAAATCCCTCAGGAATTCTCCCCAAACAGGAACAAATCCCCTAAATCCCTCAGGAATTCTCCCCCAACAGGAGAAAATCCCCCAAATCCCTCAGAAATTCTCCCCAAACAGGTAAAACCCCCCCAAATTCCTTAAGGATTCTCTCCAAACAGGTAAAAACCCCCCAAATTCCATAAGGATTCTCTCCACAAGTCCCCCAAATCCCTCAGGAATTCTCCCCAAAGAGGAAAAATCCCCCAAATCCCTCAGGAATTCCCCCATCCTCTGGCACCAGGACCCTCCAAAGCCCCCAGACGTCCCCGAGCCGGCGCCGCCCTGGGGCTCGGGGTGAGGTTTGGCACAAACCCTTTGGGATTCCTGTGGGATCAGCAGCTCCCAGGGATTTCCTGGGCTTGGGAAGAGGGGCCGGGACACTCCGGGATGGGGCTCAGACGTTGCTGACCCGGCTGTCGGCGGGGCCGGGGCCGGGCGGGCCCAGGGAGCGCTCGCGGCGGACGTAGCGCGGCTTCCGCACTGCCGGGGACAAAACAGCCCAAAACATCCTTGGGAATGGGATCCCAGCGGGAATTCCCAAAGGGACAGCTGGTGGGATGTGGGGATTGAGGCGCAGCAGGGTTTGGGGTTTGGGGGTTTAGGTTTAGGTTTTGTGGGTTTGGGTTTTGAGGTTGGGTTTGGGTGTGGCTTCCGCACTGCCGGGGACAAAACAGCCCAAAACATCCTTGGGAATGGGATCCCAG
>VZRH01006478.1:3863-14033 GCA_013397555.1 Urocynchramus pylzowi
AAAAAAAACCAAAAAAAAAAAAATCTAATCCAGAAAAAAACCCAACCTCAATGTCTTTTTTTTTTTTTTTTCTTTTTTTGGTTTTTTTGCACGTTCTGTGGTAGAAATGTTGTTAAAAATAAAGCCCAGGTGAATGCACTGCTGGGAATTCCAAATGCTCCCCCACGAGGACACAAAATCCTGGTTTAAGGCATTTCCAAGCCCCAGCGAAAGCAGAATGAGTTTTTATATTTGTTTTTGTTCAGTTGTTGGGGTTTTATTTTGCTGTTTCTTGATTTCATTCCTGAAAATCAGCAGCTCCATTCCCTCTGGGGCTGGAACACCAGCCCTGCTGGGAATCCCATTCCCAAAATGTGGATTGGGGAACTCCCAGAGCCCTCCCTCCCATCCCAGCCCAGCATTTCCCACCAGGAATCCCAATTTGGACCCCAAAAAATGGGAATTTTGGCACCCACAGAACCCCCCAGGCACTGCAGAGCCCTCATCCCACACAGGGCACAGCCCCCCATGGAATATTTGACCCTGCATTTTCCACAGGAATGTCACAGGTTGGGAATATTTATTTTTTTTAAATCAAATAAATGAAATCAAAGCAGATCCAAGTGGTTTTTCCATTGTTTTTCCCTCTTGGTTCCACCTTTGTTCAGAGCTCACCCCTGAGAGAAGAAATTTGACCTTTCCTGGCTCAAAAGTTGGTGCCAAAACCTCCATTTCAAAGGGTGTCCTGCAAGGTGGGGTAGAAATTTAGTGAAAAAAAAGCCAAATTCTGGCACCTTGGGCAGGAATTCCCACCCAGAACCTGGTGGGATCCTGCAGATGAATCCCCAAAAGTTGTTTTTCCATGGAGAAATTCCAGCTGAGGGTGGGAAAGGGACACAGAGGCCACAGAACAGCAGGAAATCCTTCCATGGAGAAGGAATCCCAATGGAAGATGGGATTTCTTCCAGAGCTGGGATCCATCTGCTCTTCTCCACGTTCCAGGAGGTCCCGAGCTGCAACCAGAGGCGCAGCCACACCCCAGAAACTTCAAAACTGGCCCCAAAATTTTCCTTTCCTGGAAGAAAATGCTTCAAATTCCCCCCAAACAGTCCCCAGCCCCGCTCCTGCTCCTGTTGGAGCCGTTCCTGCAGGGCTGGCAGCATCCAGAGGAGCGTGGAAGACCCAAAAACTCCAAGTCCAAGGTGAAAAATTCCAAATTTTCTTCGTGGGAGAGGCTCCAGTGGCAGCTCTGCGTTGCCAGGCTGGGAGCCAGAGGCTGGAGAACACTGTGAGGCGTGGAAGGACACATCCAGGAGATCTCTGAGGAGGGAAAAGGGAATCTCCTGGTCCTTTTGGAAGAGGGAGAGAATTCCCAGCTCTTGGAGAGGAGCTCCAAGTGATCCCCAGCAAGGCTCGGTGGCTGGGGAGGGGTCAGGACACGTCTGGATGAACACACAATGTGGGAATGAGGTTTCACAGCTGCTCCTGCACGTGTCCAAGAGGAAGAGGAGGAGGAGAACCGCTGGAAAAATCCACATTTTTGCCTCCCCAGCACCTCTGAGTCCAGCAAAGAGTCCCGAGGCGAGCGCAGAGCGAAGCTCGGGCCCAGCTTTCTCCCTTCCAGTGCGTGGCATCCCTGATTTGAGCAGAGCTCGGAGGAGAAAAGCACTTGAGATCCTTACACACATAAATTACAGTGAGAGGAACAGGGGGCAGCAGGAAATCAGGTGAACACGGGGCCAGGAGAAGGTTTGGAAGAGCCAGAGCCCGGAGCAGGGTGGGAATTCCCACCCCGAGAATCCGTGAAGGCCTCGCCAGCACCAGCAGCGTTTCCCCCACAGGAAAACAGGGTTGGTTTTGGGAACAAACCCCCCAAAACACCAGGAAAAACGGGGGAAAACAACCCCAAAACAAAGAAGCTTCAAGTATGAAGAAGATCGACGCTGCAGTGGGAGAGTTCTGGTGTCACTTCTCGGAGCTGGGTCGAGCTTTGTTCCGCTGCTCGGGCCGAGCCTCGCCGCCCGAAGAACCCGAAAGCAAAAAGGGGTTCCTGCCCTCCCTGTCCCCCCCAAAAATATAAAAAGCAATAAGTTTACAAAAATAGAAAATAATTACAGCAATAGGCAGGAGGGAGGGAGGAGGGAGCAGGGAGGGAGGTCCCTGGGCTCTATTTGGCCGAGCAGTGCAATATCCGGGGCTGGTTCAGGGCGTCCTCCAGCAGGTGCAGCTCCCGCCGGTCCACGAGCACGTCCCGCATGCAGCCCACGAAACCCGTGCTGAACGCCTTGGGCAGGCGCTGGGGCACGCTCAGCTTGTCCAGCCCTCCTGGGAACAGAGCAGGGTCAGCTGGGACAGGGACAGGACAGGGGACAGGGCAGGGGACAGCACAGGGACAGGGGCACGTCCCACACACAGCCCACGAAACCCGCGCTGAACGCCTTGGGCAGGCACTGGGGCACACTCAGCTTGTCCAGCCCTCCTGGGAACAGAGCAGGGTCAGCTGGGACAGGGACAGGACAGGGGACAGCACAGGGGACAGCGCGGGGACAGCCCTCCTGGAAATGGCACAGGGTCAGCTGGGACAGGGGACAGCACAGAGGACAGCACAGGGGACAGGACAAAACCTCATTCCAGCTGACCCCCTGGAATGGAACAGGGTCAGCTGGGACTGGGGACAGCACAGGGGACAGGGGACAGCCCCCCTGGAATGGCACAGCATCAGCTCAGGGCAGGGGATAGGGGACAGGCAGGACAGCACAGGGGACAGGGGATTTTTTGGCCACCTGGGAGGCCACGGGGTGGTGTTGAAGGAAGGGAGGGACACCCCCAACACCCCCAACACCCCCACCCCAGTGCAGCTCGGAGCCCTCCCAGGGGACAGCGGGAATGTCCCTTCCTGGACTCACCCAGCCACAGCGCCCCGTCCGTGTCCAGCTGGGTGGCCCCGAGAGGAGAGGAGCCGGCGATGGGGGCCTCGTTCCCAACCTGCAGGGAGCCTTCCCTCTGCACCCTGCTCCCGAGGGAGGGGGACAGCAGGAATTCAGGAACGGCCCCAAGAGCAGCCCAGAGCTGAGCCCTGCAACTCCTGACACTGGGAGCCACCAGGGGGGCAGATTTTGGGATAACCTCCATCCCATCCCTAAGATACATCCATGGGTTCTGTCCCCCCTGCTGCCCTAAAGGTGGCAGATTTTGGGATAACCTCCATCCCACTCCTGGGATACACCCATGGGCTCTGTCCCCCCTGCTGCCCTAAAGGTGGCTGATTTTGGGATAATCTCCATCCTACTCCTGGGATATTCCCACCAGTATTTTTCCAGCTGCAGGGCTGTAGTTATTTGATTTTTTCTATACCTTAAACTCTAAAACTCTAAACTTTCCTTTACTTAACATGTCTCTGCTTTAAACTATAAAAGCACATTCTCACTTCTGGCACCTAAGTTTGGAAGCCTTTTCCAAGGTCTCAGATCAAATCCCGGGTTTAATTCTAAGCTTTGGCTTCCAGGCCCAAAGTTCTGAGAGTTCTTATCCAAGGAGAGATCCTTGGGGATCATGGGGCTCAGCTGGAGAAGCTGCCTCACTCCCAGCTTCTCCATCCCAACCCTGACCCCAGTCCCTATCCCAATCCTGATCCAGATCCTGATCCCAATCCTGATCCAGATCCCGATCCAGATCCTGCTCCTGATCCCAATCCAGATCCCAGTCCAGATCCTGATCCCAATCCAGACCTCAATCGTGATCCTGATCCCAATCCTGATCCCAATCCCTGATCTTGATCCCCAATCCCAGTCCCAATCCAGATCTCGATCCTGCTCCCAATCCCAACCCCGATCCAGATCCCAATCCAGATCCCTGATCCTGATCCCCAATCTCGATCCTGCTCCCAATCCCAATCCTGATCCAGATCCCAATCCAGATCCCTGATCCTGATCCCCAATCCCGATCCAGCTCCCGATCCCAATCCCGATCCAGATCCCTGATCCCCAATCCCGATCCAGATCCCCAATCCCAATCTCAGTCCTGATCCCAATCCAGCTCCCTGATCCAGCTCCCGCTCCCGCTGTGCCTCACCTGGCGGCCCTGATGTGCACCCACTGGTTGGTGTTGACGGGCACGCTGGAGCGCAGGGTGACGGCCTTGGCGCCCAGGTCGTAGCTGAGCTGCACGCAGCCGTCCACGATGGCCAGGGCGATGTAGTCCGACCGCTCCAGCCCCTTCCCGCTCCACAGCAGCAGCCCCTGCGTGGCCTCCGTCTTGATGCTCAGCTCAAAGTGGTTGGACTGCAGGGCCTTCTCACTGTGGGGAGAGCACTGTGGGGCAGCTCCTCCAGCAGCCTCCTCATCCTCATCCTCATCCTCATCCTCATCCTCCTCCCCACAGCCAGGTGGGATCAACTCCCCGCCTGTCCCCACCTGCTGGCCTGGAGGGTCACGGGTTTTGGGATAATCTCCATCCCACTGAGCAGCTCAGAGCTGGGATTGCCTCCATCCCATTCCTGGGATTACCCATGGGGTCTGTCCCACCTGCTGCCCTAAAGGGTGCCAGATTTTGGATAACCTCCATCCCCCTCCATGGTTTCTGTCCCCAACTGCTGCCCTAAAAGGTGCCACATTTTGGGATAATCTCCATCCCATTCCTGGGATTCACTCATGGGGTCTGTCCCACCTGCTGCCCTAAAGGGTCATGGGTTTTGGGATAATCTCCATCCCATTCCTGGGATTACCCATGGGGTCTGTCCTCACCTGCAGCCTTTGGGGGGTGCCAGATTTTGGGATAACCTCCATCCTATTCCTGGGACACACAGGAAGGGTCTGTGCCCACCTGCTGCCCTCAAGAGGGGCAGTTTTTGGGATAAACTCCATCCCACAAACCAGCTGGGATAGCCTCCATCCCACTCCTGGGGTTGGGATGCACAGGAAGGGGATTCTTTGAAGATTCCTTGCTTTTATCCTCATGGAGCACAAGGATCAATCCCTGCCAGCTGTGACACAGCAGCCGAGGCACCCTGGGGACTGTCACAGGAAGGGGATGGAGGCAACAAAAGGAAAGATGGGATTTTCCCCAGGTTGGAATCCTGACTTTTGCCTCTGGAACAGGCAAAAATCCTGATTTTTGCCTCCTGGCAACAGCTAGCGTGGGACACACGAAGACACCACAGAGAGCTTTTTATTCCCAAGGGACACCTGGGGGTGGGACAAGGCCCTGCTGTCCCTGCAGGGTCCCTCAGCTGGGGGCTGGTGGCTCTTTGCCATCCCCCCTGTGCAGAGCTCATCCCTCAGGGATAAAAAGCCAGACAGGGACAGAGAGGACACACACAGGGACACAGGGACATGCTGAGGCACGGGCAGAGCAGGGGACAGGCACAGCCTGGACACTCACCTGGGCTCCGAGGGGAAATCCAGCGCCTCGGGACTCGGATGGGGAGAAAAGGGGAGCGAGCCATAAGCGAGGGGCAGCGAGGAGACCCTTCCTTCCTTCCTTCCTTCCTTTTCCTTTTCCCCTTTCCCTTTCATCTTTCCTTTCCTTTTCCCTTTTCCTTTCCCCTTTCCTTTTCCTTTCATTTTTCCTTTCCTTTTCCTTTCATTTTTCCTTTCCTTCCCCTTTTCCTTTCCTTTCCCTGGAGGAGGAAAATCCACTTTATGGGCAGCCAAACCCAGCAGGGGGTGTGGGAGAAGCACAGCCCAAACTGGCTGGGANTTGATCCTGATCCTGAGCCCCAATAAAGATCCCCAGTCTGATCCAGATCCTGATCCCAGTCCAGATCCCTGATCCTGATCCCCAATCCCAATCCAGATCCCAGTCCAGATCCTGATCCCAATCCAGACCTCAATCGTGATCCTGATCCCAATCCTGATCCCAATCCCTGATCTTGATCCCCAATCCCAGTCCCAATCCAGATCTCGATCCTGCTCCCAATCCCAACCCCGATCCAGATCCCAATCCAGATCCCTGATCCTGATCCCCAATCTCGATCCTGCTCCCAATCCCAATCCTGATCCAGATCCCAATCCAGATCCCTGATCCTGATCCCCAATCCCGATCCAGCTCCCGATCCCAATCCCGATCCAGATCCCTGATCCCCAATCCCGATCCAGATCCCCAATCCCAATCTCAGTCCTGATCCCAATCCAGCTCCCTGATCCAGCTCCCGCTCCCGCTGTGCCTCACCTGGCGGCCCTGATGTGCACCCACTGGTTGGTGTTGACGGGCACGCTGGAGCGCAGGGTGACGGCCTTGGCGCCCAGGTCGTAGCTGAGCTGCACGCAGCCGTCCACGATGGCCAGGGCGATGTAGTCCGACCGCTCCAGCCCCTTCCCGCTCCACAGCAGCAGCCCCTGCGTGGCCTCCGTCTTGATGCTCAGCTCAAAGTGGTTGGACTGCAGGGCCTTCTCACTGTGGGGAGAGCACTGTGGGGCAGCTCCTCCAGCAGCCTCCTCATCCTCATCCTCATCCTCATCCTCATCCTCCTCCCCACAGCCAGGTGGGATCAACTCCCCGCCTGTCCCCACCTGCTGGCCTGGAGGGTCACGGGTTTTGGGATAATCTCCATCCCACTGAGCAGCTCAGAGCTGGGATTGCCTCCATCCCATTCCTGGGATTACTCATGGGGTCTGTCCCACCTGCTGCCCTAAAGGGTGCCAGATTTTGGATAACCTCCATCCCCCTCCATGGTTTCTGTCCCCAACTGCTGCCCTAAAAGGTGCCACATTTTGGGATAATCTCCATCCCATTCCTGGGATTCACTCATGGGGTCTGTCCCACCTGCTGCCCTAAAGGGTCATGGGTTTTGGGATAATCTCCATCCCATTCCTGGGATTCACTCATGGGGTCTGTCCTCACCTGCAGCCTTTGGGGGGTGCCAGATTTTGGGATAACCTCCATCCTATTCCTGGGACACACAGGAAGGGTCTGTGCCCACCTGCTGCCCTCAAGAGGGGCAGTTTTTGGGATAAACTCCATCCCACAAACCAGCTGGGATAGCCTCCATCCCACTCCTGGGGTTGGGATGCACAGGAAGGGGATTCTTTGAAGATTCCTTGCTTTTATCCTCATGGAGCACAAGGATCAATCCCTGCCAGCTGTGACACAGCAGCCGAGGCACCCTGGGGACTGTCACAGGAAGGGGATGGAGGCAACAAAAGGAAAGATGGGATTTTCCCCAGGTTGGAATCCTGACTTTTGCCTCTGGAACAGGCAAAAATCCTGATTTTTGCCTCCTGGCAACAGCTAGCGTGGGACACACGAAGACACCACAGAGAGCTTTTTATTCCCAAGGGACACCTGGGGGTGGGACAAGGCCCTGCTGTCCCTGCAGGGTCCCTCAGCTGGGGGCTGGTGGCTCTTTGCCATCCCCCCTGTGCAGAGCTCATCCCTCAGGGATAAAAAGCCAGACAGGGACAGAGAGGACACACACAGGGACACAGGGACATGCTGAGGCACGGGCAGAGCAGGGGACAGGCACAGCCTGGACACTCACCTGGGCTCCGAGGGGAAATCCAGCGCCTCGGGACTCGGATGGGGAGAAAAGGGGAGCGAGCCATAAGCGAGGGGCAGCGAGGAGACCCTTCCTTCCTTCCTTCCTTCCTTCCTTCCTTCCTTTTCCTTTTCCCCTTTCCCTTTCATCTTTCCTTTCCTTTTCCCTTTTCCTTTCCCCTTTCCTTTTCCTTTCATTTTTCCTTTCCTTTTCCTTTCATTTTTCCTTTCCTTCCCCTTTTCCTTTCCTTTCCCTGGAGGAGGAAAAATCCACTTTATGGGCAGCCAAACCCAGCAGGGGGTGTGGGAGAAGCACAGCCCAAACTGGCTGGGAAAAAGCTGGGAAAAGGCTGGGAATGGTGACATTCCCTCTGCAGGGACAGAAGGCAGCAGGGATGTGGCTTGGGGAGGGGCCACAGGGACAACTGGGAGGTCGCACTGCTGGAGGGCACTGCCCAGCTTAGGAGAAGGCTCAGGATAATCCTGAAATTCCTAAAAATCCCTTTCCAGCCCCTCCCAATGGTGTGGACATGCAGGTGATGGCTCTGCAGCCCCTCATGCACAGGCACAGCCCAGCCCCCCTGGCCCTGAGGGCACACAATGAGGTGGGATGGGATGGGATGGGACAGGAAGGGATCCCTCCAAATCCCCCAAATCCCCCCTTCCCACAGCAGGGAATGCTCTGCATGGAGCAGGGAATTTAGGATTCCTTTTAGGGCTTCCCTTCCATGCAGGACAGACACACAGGAAATCTCAGCTGTCCAGGGATTGGGATTTCTCCCCATCCTCCTGCCCTGACCCTTTTTCTGACCCCTCATCCACACTGGAGATGTTTTGAGGGGTCCCCAGTGCCACATCCATGCTGGAAAATCAGGAAACCCCCAGTTTCCACCTCCAACACCTCAGGCTACTGCTGGAGCAGGAAACCACAGGAATTCTCCTTCCCTGTGCTCATCCTTATTAAAACCATGCTGAAAAATTCCCTTAAGGCATGCTGGGGGGACAGCAGCTGGTGTGGCAGGGTGGGGACAACACCTGGATGTGACACAGGTGGAGCAGCTCCTGAGCCCTCCTCCCCTTGGAATGGGAAGAGTTTTCCACCAAAAACCCCGGGAGAGGCCCCAGATTCCTCCCCCCAGCCCTGCCCTGAGCTGCCCTGGGGTTTGGGGTGACAATGGGGACGTGGTGAGGGTGGCAGGGCCGTACTTACGCTGGGATCTCATTGCTCAGGTGGCTTGGAAACAGAGAAACAGTGACATTGAGAAGGGACAGACAGGGACAGACAGACACAGAGACAGGGACAGACAACGGCTCCACATGGACACCCCCCCAGCAGGGCTGGGAAACCGGAATGGGACAGGCAGAAGGACACGGGAGTCTCCTGAAGGAGGAATTTCCAGCCTGGAGGAGCTCAGGGGGAGCTCTGCTTGATCCCAGAGGGAACTCCCAAGGACAAGGAGGAATTTCCAGCCTGGAGGAGCTCAGGGGGAGCTCTGCTTGATCCCAGAGGGAACTCCCAAGGACAAGGAGGAATTTCCAGCCTGGAGGAGCTCAGGGGGAGCTCTTCTCATTCCCAGACAGAATTCCCAAGGACAAGGAGGAATTTTCAGCTCAAGGGGAGCTCTGCTCATTCCCAGACAGAACTCCCAAGGACAAGGAGGAATTTCCAGCCTGGAGGAGCTCTGCTAATTCCTAAGGGGAATTCCCAAGGAGCAGCAGATCCATGGACACCACAGGGTCCTCCCCAGCACGGGGGATGGGACAGTCCCACATGTCCCATCCCTGAGGGACACTCAGGACCCGCCTCCATCCCATTCCCAGAACCACAGCCAGGCCTGGAGCTGGGATTTTGGTGGAGGGGGAACCAGGAGCACCCAGCCCCGTTTGGAGCTCCTGGATCCCAGCTTTCCACCCCAAAATCAGCCCCAGTCCCCGTTTGGGGCTGGTACCTCTTGGTGACGGCGTTGTGGAACTCCAGGTACGTGCGGCCATCGAAGGCCACGGCCTCGGCGTCCCCGGCTGCCTTCTCGATGATCACTGAGGGGAAACAGGGAGGTGGGAAACTGGGAGGTGGTGGGAAACTGGGAGGTGATGGGAAACTGGGAGGTGATGGGAAACTGGGAGGTGATGGGAAACAACGGCCAGGAAAGGCCCGGGAATTCCTGGGAGATGGGGAACACCCCCCTCAGCACCCCTGACAGGACAGGGACACACCCAGCCCTGTGTCCCCAGGGAATGTCACCCTGGGGGGGTCTGAGGGGCTGTGGAGCCTGGGCTGGGAGCTGATGGGATTTAGGGTCCCTTCCAAGCCAGCCCATCCCATGGCTCCCTAGCCCAGCTCTCCAAGGGTTCTCCTCTCCCAGAACTTCCTGATTTGGGCTCATTGTCATCACAACCCCTGCTGGATGGGCTGAACTTCTGCTGGAGGTTTTCCAGGTGGCCTTCCATAGCCACCTCCAACCCCCTGGGCCACCTCCAGCTCCCCATGGCCACCTCCAGCTCCCCAGGGCCACCTTCAACCCCCCATGGCCACCTCCAGCCTCCCATGGCCACCTCTAGAAAAAAGGTGGCACCTCCAGGTCTCCATGGCCCCTGTGACCCCCAGCCCCCTGTGACCACCTCCAGTCCTCTGTGACCACCACCAGCTCCCCAAGGCCACCCCCAGCCCCCTGTGCCACTTCCAGGTCCCTATGGCCACCCCCCGTGGCACCCCCAGCC
>VZRH01006479.1:0-28815 GCA_013397555.1 Urocynchramus pylzowi
GTTAGGCTTTTGGTTAGGTTTAGCTTTTTTAAAAGAAACTATCCATTCTCTGTTTTAAAAGCAGCCCTGGGGCTTTTGTAGTTGGCAATGCTGGGCAGAATTCTCCCCTATTGTGTTTCTTTTATATTCACTACAACAAACTCTGAGTAATTGAGCCTCTTGTCCTGGGTTGTGTCCTGCACTGCTAGAATGAGTGGCAATGACATGATGATTGTGGTACAAGATTAAATGCTCATGTGATGAGCATCATGATTTGTAAAAAAAAAAAATACCAAAACCCAAACCAAAACCTATGACAGGGCTGGTTTTGGCAGAGGCTGCTGATGTGTTGTGTTAGGAGATCTGCATAGCAGTCCTATTGGTTGAGGCTTTTTTGGGTCTGAAAAGGGCATTGATTGTGTGGGCTTTTTCTCTTTATTTCTGATTCCTTTAAATTCTCTTTTTTCCTGTGTGGTCCTGTGCAGATCACACCATCAAATCCTGAAGCTCATTCCCTGGTGATGAACCTTTGTAGGGAAGTCAGTGTCTGACATGGTTGGGTTCCTACTGTCACCTGATCTGTACCCTTGGAGCAACGGGAGGGATATGAACACTGAGGTGCTGTGCTGGCTGCCTGAGAATCTTACAGTTAGTTCCAAGGTTACCCAGTACATCTAGAATCCCTTTTCATAGAAGTTAATGTCATCTAAAATGTCTTTAAAATGTGCCACAGCTCAGCTTGATTTCCTTACTGATGGTTGCTCTGAGTATGCTGTTACAGTGACACTCATGCTGCTGGACTGTTAAATTCTGGGAGAAAAAGTATGAATTCTTTCCAGCAGGAAATGATCTGCTCGAATGTATAAAATTTACAGGAAAAAGCAACATTTTAAGTTAAAAGTTGAAGTTAAAAATTAGAAAATTGCACATTTCAAAGAATCTTTTCAGGGGTGCCAGTTTCTAGGAATATTATATAAAAGAAAGAGACATTTACACTAAAATCAGAAAAATATGAAGTCTTCTTAACCATACCAGGGTGAAATGTGGTGTTTAATAGGAAGAGATTTGTCTGAAACCTCCACTATGAACAAAAAGACAAAATAAGATCTGTGGAATACGTGTTTATAGAGAAAACTTGGAGAAGAGCTGTGCTGATCATGCAGGGGACAAGTTCCTATGGATGAGCTGGAGAATTAGCTGGAGTTCCCATGTTCTGCTGAACTCTGCATTTTTATTGTTTAAGATTTTAACGTGTAGTTTGTGATTTCACTGTAGTTTTAGTTATTTGCTTATTATGTGCACATCCCTTTCCTCTGCCACACTTTGCAGAGCAATAGCATGAAAGGGAGCAAGTTTTCTCTACAGGGCACAGACCAAACTGTTATGAAGACTTAGTTAATTTTTGTTTGTTCTTTGGCAATGAAGACGGAGAGCTCGTTTTCTACCATGTTTTTCCCAGATGCCACAAAGTTCAGCAACTTTAGGTATTGCATGAAATACATACCCCAAGAAATGTTTGTTTTATTTCAGTGATGTTCCTCTATATTCTAGAGAAAACATTCAGCTCTTTTCCAAACTGCCTTAAAAATAATCTCCTCCAACCCTCCCTCTCCCCAAAACAAAAGAAGTTTTCCTTCTCAGAAGAGCATCTGTTATTTAGCAATGTCTGAATTTCCATAAATAATCCCAGATTTCCCCTGCACAAAGATATAAACAATTGTTCAGCACTCAAACCTCCCCTTGTCTCAGATTCCCTAAATGAGGAGAGTGGGAGAGGAGGCACCAGTGGGGGGGTTTGCAGGGTGACCCATGTCAGGACAGAGGTGGGGCAAGGCAGAGGTGGCTTGTGGGATGCAAAAAATCTTTGGCTGGGTTGAAGACCTCCACCAGAAGGGAGTTTTGATGTTATTTGGTGTTTTGAGCAGCCAGCTGGCCTCGTGGACTGTAGATCCTGCCTGGCTTGGCCGTGGGTTGGAGAGGGTAATGCTGGGATAGGGAAGGGAAGATGCCACCCTACCCCTGACTTGAGTTGTGAGACTGACACCTCTGGTGGGGCCCCACCAAAAAGCTTCTCAAGACTGGATGCTTCCCACAAGTCCTAGCTCTGGGTTTCTTTACATAATGTTTCTGCAGGAGAGAGTTAATATCTTATGAAAATTCTTCCTTTTATTCATTGCTAGGAGATTTTTTTTTTTTGGCTAGGGGTTTTTAAGCACTCTATCAGCAAGTAATGAGAAAGAATAGTAACTGAGCAACAAAAGATAATGGCAAAAAGAGATACGAGTAGTTCTAGAGACATCAGCTGCTTCACAAATTCATGAAATTAATGAAATTTGGCTTTTGGATCCCTGATGTAATGATACTGTATCCTTAATGCATGAATATATGAGAAGCAACTCCCTTTAAAAGATTTGTTTGTTCTCCTGGCCAGAATGTAGTTTTGTTTTTTTCTTCTGAGCTGAAGTTGCTGACAAATTAAACCATGCTTTTGGTTGGTTTAATTTTCACCTCAAAATTATTATTATTACTTTTTAATTGCAAAATGCCAGGATGCTTGAATTTCTTCAGTGATACAGTAAACAAGGACACCACTTTTTCAATTAATGTGTTGGAATGACTATTTAATATATCTTATATGTATACAAGAAAATCTGTGTACTGGGGCTAGGGTGCCATTTCAAAGTGAAGATCATTTTTCCTTGCATAGACCTTGTCCTATGATTATTTCTCTTCCATTCTGTCACAGGTCCAGACATCTTCTCCATGCTTTGAAAATCTTGCAAAATTAATTTCATTATTAGTCTCAGTATTACTCCTTGACTCTTTCATGGATCCCTCACCTGCTGACAGCTCTGGTGGGTCTTCTGACAGGTCCAGTGGTCTTCTGACTTGGTTCAATTGGCACCAGTGTTCTCTCAAGTGTGAGCTGTTGGGCAGTGGATACAGCCTGAACAAATATGCCTGTCCAGCACTTGCAGTTGGTTTGCCTGAAAAACAGCAGGAAATAATCCTGAGGTTTAGAGCTGGACGGAAGGACTTGTGGAGGCTGCATTTATATGTATGAAAATCTTGCTGTCAGATTGGCCCTGTAAGGAAATGAGTGTAGAGAATGACATTCACTTTTCATCCTAACAGGGCAGAACAAAGACTTCCCACTGCCAACTGCTGAAGCTGATTTGATTTGAATTCAACAAAACCTTAGAAATGTTTGCATTTTGCTGCTTTGATGTTTTTATGTCCTCTTTAAAAACCTCGTATACTGAAAAGATGGTAGCATCTTTTTCTTTACAGTTTCATGACAATGAAATAATTTGATGTGATATGTGAAAAGAAAGCAAGAGTACCTTAGAGTAATTTAGCTTGTTTGAACACTGTCTGCTTCTAAAACTTACATATCCATGCACAAATCCAATTGAAATTATAAATCCATGTAAAATGAAGTTATCCAAGCTCAGCAAGGAAGGAAGTTTTGACTTTTTTTTTTTTTTTCTGTGCTAGCCTTTGTTCTTGCAAGTGTCACTGACTGCTCTGGTACCTGAAATAGGACCTCTAGTCTCCTCTTGGCCAGGCCAGCTTTTTATATCTTGGGTCCTGCTGTTTATCTAAATATTTCTCTTTAATCTGAAGAACTTGTTTTTCTAGAGGAAGAGTTTTCTGGGAAGGGATCCAGGAGTCACCAGTGCTCAGCTGCACTAAGAGCTCTTGCAGTGTGTGGGATCAGCAGCAGTTGGTGAGGAGCTCTTTGATGCTGTGAGTTACAATAGAGGGAAGAGATTATGAAGCCTTCTCTTACCCTGGGCCTTCAGGCACAATACTTGTCATTCTGCACCATCACAGAGGGTGGTGGGATGTGGTCCAGCTTTCCTTCCGCTCCTGTAAAAACTCACCATGAAGCAGTTTGCTAAGAAAATCATTCTTTGTCTGAAACAAACCCCCGAACTGATATTAGAAATAATATTGTTTTAAAGCATTGGACACATTGTAGGTGGTTTGTTGCTGTTCCCACATGCCCTGACACCCCAAAATGAACCTAATCTTAAAGTTGAGCACATTTTTATCTTCAGCAGCATCTGTGTTTTCAGTCTGTTTGTTTGGAGTTTTGCATGACATCAGTTCCTGAGGTTTTGGTGTGCCTTATCAATGTGTGAAATGAAATTCAAGGTTTTTGCTTGAAGATGTGAATAGCCTGAAATCTAATTACCAGAGGGACTGCCCTTCTTCCCTCTGTGGTGCTGCTGCTATGGGAACTGCCAGAGATGACCCATCGAGTTCCCTTTCCACAGAGGGGAAGTATTCTGGTTGTTTCTCAAACACACCCTCTTCTTGCAGGACACATATGCTATTCATTTATGCTGATGGGGGAAAATATTTGTCCATTTTACTTTGTAAACAAATGCTGAGATTGTGAGATCGAGGTCCTTTTTGTAGCTGTGACTTCCCAACTGCAAACCCAAACTGTAATAAACTCTCTGGAAAAACCTTTTCTGAAAAGCCTCCTGCCTACATTTTCTTTTCTGTGGCTTCTCCAAAGCGAAGCCACGCATACTTGGTTTGCTTGGCTAGAATTCAGGTCAGCTTTTGGTTTTTTATGCCATTTACATGAATTCTACACCTGTAAGTTTCATTAAGCTTAAGAGACCTGAGGAGGGATGAAGGGGTATCTTTTAAGTGAGTCTGGACAGCCTGTGGCCAGTGGGGCCAAGTTCTGGTGCAAGGGGAAGGAAGAGCATCAGGAGACTGAGAAAATGGTGGTTTTATGAGAGTTTCAAACTCAGATACTGGGAAATATTTTAAATATTTATTTATCTATCTACCTGTTACCGTCTTCTAGATTTTGCTGTTTTAGAAATCTGGTCTTTGGTCTCATGATTTCTGCAAGAGACCTTGACTATCTCTTTCTTTTGTGCTGTCTTTCCAAGATTCTCAGATGAAGGATTCATGGAAAAGGACTGGATTTCAGAGGTTTACACAGACCCCTTAAGCACCATGTGCTGACTGCAGGACTTGAAAATTTACTTTTTCTAACAGGTAGGGTTTTCTCTGCTCTGCCAACCAGCTGCAGTTGGTGTGCAATTGCAGAGCCTAACCCAGTGCTGTCTCCTGCAGTGGAGACAAAAATATGTAAGACATCTGTGTCAATAAAATGACCTGGCAGGAATTATTTCATTGCTGTCTGTGACTGCAATGGCACTAACAAAAATCACAGATGGATTGGGACACGTGTGGGAATGTATCTACCTGAGCTGATTCACTTCAGCCCTGTTCTCTGTGAATGCAGATACTGTAGGACCTTCACTAAATGGTGGAGCAAATATTTAGTAATGGAGTTGTTTTAAGTTCTCTGAGGTGCTGCTAAATCTCATGTTGCAAAAGTTTGCTGTTTACCAGAATCCAAAGTAACTCCCAGGAGCTCTCTCACCTCTTCTGCAATGAAGACCTTTGTAGGCACAGATGCCCACTGAATTTCTGCCAAGAACAACTTTCCTACCTCCAGTACGTGCATGGCAGGGAGTTTAGGGCACCTGGAGCACTGGTGCTTCTGCTGCTGGCTGAGGTACTGGCAGGGTTGTGCTCATGTATCCCTGACTTAGTGTGTGTGAGAGCAACAAAGAGGAATAGCTGAGCCCCTTGTATCTGGCCCTGTGTGCCTGCTAGGCAAAAATCAGGTTAGAGGGGGAATAAACCCTCCTTTCTTCATAGCAGTACCCCTAGTGCTGCATAACCCACTTCCTACACATCCACTGCTGGGCTTGCCATTCCAGGCTTTACCCAGCAGAACAAAGGAGTGTGTGGAGTGTCTGTATCATCACTCACAGGTGCTCAGAGCCAGCAATGCTGCAGATGCTGGCTCCTCAGGGTGGGTTGGTGGGGGTCTGGCAGTCCATATTACGGAACATGGCTGGAGCATCTCATTAAAGCTGTGGCTGTGTCACAGGGAGACTCCACATGGTTCCACTCTTGCCTTTTGGTGAGGATGGTTGCATGGGTTGCATCTCATGCTCTATAAAGCTCAACGGGTTAGTCTATTTTACCTTATACTTGGGTGTAGCTCATGTTCCAGGAGGAGTTTCTGCTTCTCTCCTGCAGCACTGGAGTTGTTATAAAAAGCTGGTGCCTTGACTGTTTTACTCCCGTGGTCTCCAAGGCTCAGTGGTCTACAGTAAAGGAATTATCAATGTTTGGCAGCAAACACAAAGGGCTGTGAGTGAAAGGGAGAGCAAGGGCATGAGCTATCCTGGGCCAGCACTTTTGGCCACTCCAAGTCTGGGTGATTATCAAGAGCAAAACTTTATTAGTACTAAAGCAGCATGTTTCAGGTTTTCTCGGAGCTCAGAAGAAACTTTGGTATATTCAATGGCCATGCTTATGCAAGAATTTCAGTTTATTTCATTTTCTGTGCAAAAAGGCTTGCCTGTGCTGAATTATTCTAGTGCCATTTGTGAATGTTAGGGGGTGCTTTCATTCTGGCAAACACCCAAATTAGTAATTATAAGGCTTTTTCAAAATGATGTGCAAGAAAATAAAGAACAATAGGCAATTTGCTATCTTTTGTGAGGAGGGGATGGGAGAGCAGCTGAATATGTCATCCTGCTTCTCCACAAGATCTAGTTCAGAGCTGAGACATGTTGCTACAACCCACTTCTTCCATGAGAAAAGAAAACATCTGACTGCAAAGGTTTCTGTTTCTATTCATGTGGTGAAGCACAGACACTCTTTGTGACCATGGCATCTGACCAGGGCAGGGATTCCTCCCCGTGCCAGTCAGGACAGTGCCCACCTTTGGCATACACTCAATGCCATTGCAATTTCACATGATTGCACATCAGTTGCATGAGGTGGGAGTGAACAGGCTGCTCCAGGGGATGCTAACACATGGGTTAGAGTGATGCCTTGTGAAGGCTGACCTAGAACAGAGGCTAGACAGAGTTAAAGAATAAAGTAGGTATTTATTAGAAGGCCTCAATGGATACACCTTGGGCAGTACAAGAGCCCAGCCAGGGCTACACCCAAGATGAGCCCAAAATGGTCACAAAAAATGGACAACTGGTCACGAGGTCTCTCACTTTTATAAGTTCTGGTCCATTTGCATATTGGAGTTAATTGCCTAAATGTAGCTTTAGGCTATGAAATCCCATCCTTCTTGTTTTTTTCTCTTCAGCCCACAGTGTTTATGCTCTTGGGCCTGAGATTACGATCATTTGTCCTTGGTCCCCAGCTAAAGAAGGAATTGTTTTGTCAACCTACTCTGTGAAGAGAGCTTACCATCCCTTAATACGAAGCTCAGAACTACACACTAAAGCAGTACAGAATCCAAAAAATATAAAAGCTAGAACCTGAGGCATCAACAGCCTCCCTACAACACTGACCCCCTACCTCCATCTTCCAGCTAATCCGGTGCTTGATCCCACATGCAGGAACCCCTTGGTCAGTCTAATACCTTCTTGCTGTGTCCCCAGGTTTTATTATAACATCAGAACTCGATGGCCTGTGGCACTGGAAACAGTTCACAACTGGTTTTTACCTTGTGGTGTTTGCACCTGTGCACACTGGATCAGAGAGGCTGACAGGCACATCCGAGGAACCCTGAAAATGCCATTGTTTCCCCCCTGTGTACCTGTGAACGCACAGTGTGAATAATCCTGTTAGGGAATTGGGGCTGATTTGGACTTGACTATTTTACCCTAAATTCTGTGAATCATTGTAACACAAGAGAAGAAATTATGCCTTGATTTGGCTAGGTTTAGCCACTAGATGTGGGGATGACCTTCCAAAATCCAGTCAATTTATCCCGATCTTTCCTCCCTCCCTTTGCAAGTAAATGTGTTGATTTGTATTCTGATAAAACTCCTTCAAATCTGGGGCATCTTTTGGCTGCATCTCTCCCTCCACTGGAAATAATGCACTCCCTTCCCCTGTGCTCTCTGTGCTGCTCGAATTCCTCATCTGCAGCAGGGCGAGCAGCCAACTCCTTTTCTGAGTGTCTCTTGTCTGAGGCTCCGTCCAGATGCTTCAGGAGAGAGAGTCGATCAAACAGACAGTTCTGTGATTCAGCCTGTTCTCAGGGATCTCTGAAATGGTCCTGTAGTCCCTGGAAAATGCTGCAGCTGCCCATCAGGCTGCTTCAATGCCTCACCAAAGATGCAGTCATCCCCCACATCCAGGACAGTACAAAGGATGAGAAGAGATAAACACAAACATTTAGTTGGCAGTCTGAGTGGTGGAAAGGATTTAATTTTCTCTGTGAAAAGGCTGTTTTTTTAATAATTTCTGTGTTATTATTTACTCTTCCTGCTTTTCTTCTTTTATAGCTACAGCAAGTTGATGACTTTACTCAACAGTTCCTTGGCTCAATGATAATTTGATGATGAAGGTGACAGCAATAGTAATTATGAACTCTACAAGAGAAGTTGTGTTCACAATGGAAAACTTTCTGGTTTTTAGTAAATGTTGTATTTACCACAAAACTCCACCATCTATACTTGACTTGCACTGCTCATGGTCTCTTTTAGAGAAGTGGTTGTCCAGGTTGGAGACAGTGTTGAGACAGAAGAGAACTCTAATGGCATGCTGTTGTTCTCAGACTCCTTTGTTTTTCCATGGGAAGCAGCTTAGAAATTTCTAAAAATGAGTATGAGGAGCTAAAAAAACCCCCAAACCAACCATCAGTAATTAACAGGTATTGCTCACATCCAAAAGATTTGCAGCCATTGACCACCTGTGAACTTCGTGTGAAGCCTGACCTCACTTCAAGCAAACCTACAATTTCTTCTTCCTTCCTAGTAGTTTCCTGTTCAGCCAAGCTGGTCATTTTCCCTGCTTTGTTGACTTAGGACACAATGGGGTTGTGCCTGCTCCTGTGTTTTTAAAAAATGGTTTTTTTAAACTGAGCAGTACTCATGTACCCTTAAACCCTTAAAACAGATTCCCAGGGCACACTGCTAAATAGCTCCTTGAGTAGTTTCAAGCTGGCACTCTGAAACATTTTTCTTCATTTAGAAAAAAGGAGTTAGGAAAATCATGTTGAATTTTTCCTCAAAAATGAAAAATAAACTCAGGACCCAACTGTGATTATTTTGCTTCCCTTCCAGCTTTCTCTTATAAAACATATTTACTATTTGTAAACTGCTGGGGTAAAGGGCAAATCATCTAATTCCTAGAGAATGATGAACTCAGGTTATGAAAGACTCTAAAGTGAAGCCAGACGAAAAATGAGAATCTGGGGGATTTTCTTTTACATTTCTCTCCAGCTTGTCATTGTTTGTGGAATATGCCCAGGTCCTGCTTTTGCCTCTGTGTTTTTGGAACCAAAGCCATGACAGATATAGCAAACCTGCCAGAGAAACCTTAGCTAAGCATTTAGGCAATTACATTACACTTTAAGAAGTTGTAGGCAGATTTTGAGCCTAATGTTTGCTTCCTCTGTGTTTTTTAAAAATACTACCACAGCCCCTGTTAAAATTACCCTGGTGACAAATGGCTGCTTGCCAGTTACACTGCCTACTGCTGGCACTTCTGCTCACTTTGCACTTTGTTAAGTGTGGGAAAATGACCACTGCTTCTTCGTGAGGGGAACTTTGCTGGTACATTGGCAAGTTTTGTGTCACGTGAGACGGATGTTGCTGAATTCAGCCTACAAGATACACACCATGGCAGGTCTCTTGATTTTAAACTGGTCTCCAGGTAGCTTTGAAGAACTGAGGGACTGCACTGCTGTCCCTCTCATTGCTGGAAGTGCCGTGTCATTAGAGAGTTCCCAGTATTAACACAGCTCTATTCTTTCATGTCACTTCAGGTTGAAGTGGCGAATTTTGAGATGATAAAGGAGTTAGGAATTCTAAAATAATTTTCTTTACATTGTCTATGGTTCTCAGCATTCTGTCAGCTGCAAAATACATGCAAGTGCTACTGATTTTTAGCCCAAGACTGTCTCGTAGCAACACACGCCTCCATAACCTCCAGGTCAGTTGTGGCCCTTCTTTCACAGTAGCATTTCTGCAGACCTCTTCTGTCAGGCTCAAAAGGCAGCAGGACTGTTTGTTCTTCAGCTTTAAACTGTTGCACTCAAATTACACTCACCACACATCCTTTACATTACATGGCTATAAAGCAGCAGTTTGTTTTTAAACTAGTGGTGTTAATTTGAGATTTTGGTTGCACTGGCTACTTCTTCCTTTGTCTTTTGCTTTCACAGATATCACAGGAAAAAAAAAAAAAGATTTTTCTGAGAGAACTCCCCTTTAATTAAATTGTTTTATTTGGTAGCTGAAATCACATACCTTTTGATGGGTGATGGTGAAGCAGCATTATAAATGACTAGTGAGACCTGAAACTTCTTTCTCTGCTTTTCTGCATCTGTCAGGAAAAAATAAACGAGACAGCCAGGCCTTGGTCACCCAGCTCTGTGCTTGGCATAGAGGGGAACTGGCACAGCTCAGTTCATATCTGTGCAGCTGATGTCTTCTCCCAGTGGTTATTGTGGTCACTCCTGGCTCACTGCAATTTCCAGAACCATGCTGGAAAATTGCCTCTGGGAGGGTTGGCTGGGTTGGGTCAGCTGGGCTGGGTCCTGTTATCACACCCACACTGGAGAAGGCGTTTGCAAGAGTGGTGGATGACCTTCTGGGAGTATTTGATACCTGAGTTGGAGGAAAGGTTGGATTCTGGATCCTGAGGCAGGTTGTTCAACCATCAGTACAAGACATTTGTGGTTTTGAAAGATTTTTTAAAAATCTAGCTCTGAATTTTGTAGCTCTTAGTTAACTTCATTAGGGTACTATTACATGAGTAAAATACAGAACTCACAATGAGCAAAATCTAATTAAAAACATTAGAAGATTTTGAATAAGCATTATATGAAGGAGACGAGTGAGGACAAATTTACAGTTACTGCGTTCCCATGCTCATTTCAGTCCCATTCATCTTGCCTTTGCCTTCTTAGACAATATTTCAGCATAACAAAAAAGCCTCTAGAGTTTGACTAAACTTGCTTGGACCCATCCTGAGACACAAGTATGGTAGTGCAAAGGTAGCAGGCATGCTACTGCATGTCTGCAGAGAGATGAGGCTTGTGTTGTGCAAAAGGAAGCAAATACCAACTTGCTGCTGAGTGCCAGCCAGAGCAGCTGTGGTCTGCAGCAGCCATCTAGCCAGTTGAACTGGTTACATACAGTGGGCCCACATGGCAGCATTCAGCATGAAATCCCATGCCTGAACTCAGTAGGGTTTCAGAGATCGTGTTCGTGCTGCTCGGTGGTGGCTCTGAATGGTCTTCTCCTCTGTGCTCGGTGTCTGCCAGCGAGGAACGAGGCTGCTCACCTCTCTCTGCACTGATCCTGGTATCGTTCACCTGTTCACAGTCATGCTTGCTGCTGTCTGAGGGGGAAAAATGGAAATAAACCTCACACATTTTGTATTAAATCTGATCTGCTAAACCTGATCTCAAACCAAAATCTCAAATTAATACCACTAGTTTAAAAACAAACTGTTCAGGGCTGTTTGTCTAGTAGGGTGTAAAAAAATGACTGGTCACCTCTGGACTCTTTAAAATCAACAAGTACTTTTGAAAGGAGCTGGGGGGGGTGTCTGGAGGAAGGGTGGATGGTGTGATAAGGATTCCCCTCCCACCATGACCTAGCAATAGCAGCTCTGCCTCCCTTTGGAGGAAATGATATTTGTACACTTACCAGCTCTGGGCTTTGGCTTCCACTGCTTTCATGTGCACTGTGGGAGGTTGAAAGGAACAGAAAATTTGTAAGGCATTTGTACAGCCTCTCTGAGAGCTGCAGAACAGGGCATTGTGAGGAGCTGCTCTAGGCCACTGAAGGCTGGGAGCAGAGAGCTGGCATGCATGGTCTGCAAATGGGCAGTGTGGGAACTGGGGTGTCCTCTCACTGGAACTTCTACTCAACAGCTCACCTGCAGGACTCACTCTGAAGTATCTTACAGTGGGAAGGCAAGATTACTGCAGACACCTGATAGGTGTTAGCAAATGGCTGCTCCTTACAGGGAGAGACTTTTGAAAGCTGCTTCTTCCACCAGTTTTGCTCCACGGGCCACTGAGGGATCAAAGGGAGAAACAGGAGCACAAGGCAGAAATGCTGACACGTTTTCATACGGACAGCGATTTAATCATGAGAAACCAACCGAGAACCCTTCCTCGTGGTGCCAGGGAAAACTTTCCTTGTAACACTCTCCTTTATCACTTCTACCTAAAAACTTCTGCCCTGTATTAAACAATGCATGTTTAACCAAGTCTTGCTAATGTATGGGCTGAAACTAGGGCAGAGAATTTTTCAGAAAAGTGGGGAAAACCTTCCTAATGTGATTATGGCTTGTGAGCTGTGTCAGGGTGAGGGGAGGCAGAAGGGCATGAGCAGCAGCAACATGGTCTTCAGCAGGTGTTGGGGAGAGCAGAATATGGTCTTCAGCAGGTGTTGGGGAGAGCAGAATCTAATGAGAATCACAGAAACATTTGAAAGCTTTTTAACTCCATACAAGATTTTCAGGAGCTGTTGATAGGAAACAGTAGTGATCCAACTGACAGTTAAAGAGATGAAAGGAAGCCCTTTGGATTAAATAAGATTTAGGAAATAAAAGGATTAGTGCTAGACAAAAGCTAGATTTAGGGGTTTATTTAATGAGTGCAGTGTGGCATGATGGAATGTGGGGCATCAGAAAAGAGATGAAAGACAAAATAAAAAGACGAATGCAGGAGGTAGTACGGAGGCAAGGAATCAGCACAACATCTCCAAAAACCCCTCACAAATCTTCTTGTAATTGAAAATGGAACCTAAAAAGTAGTTTTCATTAGCAGTCCTGGATTCTATACATAGTAACAAGAAGTGTTACAATGACAGGAAATCTTCTGTGATGAGTCTGTCAGCTCAAATCCCTGCCACAGGAAAGAAGAGCATACATTTTCACTTTACTTGCACTTATAGATGTTTGATGAGATAAAATCAGATTTAAGTAAAATTATCACTCTGTTGGATTAATAATTTGTTATGCTTCCAAGTAGGGGCTGCTGAGGGACCAGTCTTGTTTAAGAGATCTCCACTTGGGGCTCTCTAGTGAAGCTGGTGGCAGTCTCAGAAATGAGGGGTATGCACATGTGGGTGGAGCGAGGAGCATGGAACTCCTGCATGCAGCTTCTGTCACAGGAACACTTTGCCTTATAGCTTTAAAAGCAGGACCAAGAGTTTTCCAGAGTTCAGGTTCTCCACCTAATCACCTAAAGGTGCTCATTTGTATTACTAGGGAGGTAAAGATATATAAAGAGACATGTGTAAGAATTTGACTAGAACAGATCAGCATTTAGCAACTCCTCCAAAGTCTGCTGAAGACAGTAGAGTGGCTACTAGTGAGTTTGGCTCTGACATTAAGATAATGTAGTCAGGTAAGTGTGGATACTCTTGGCTTATGAAAGTGTTATTTGGAGAAAATACCACATCCCCTGTTCCAAAGATGCTGTTACTCCTAATCTGGACAGTAATGGATATCTCTAGTGTAGGTATGGCTATCTCTAATGAGAGGCTATTAGAGGAAGAAAAGCACAACTTTTTTTTTCCTTCCTTCAAGTCTCCAAGTGAGATTGGGTCATTTCTTATCTAGGTGCAAAGGAAAATGTATTTTGTGGCCTAATTTTACCAATAGGAAGATTTTTACAAACACAGGTAGTTACAGCTGGTTTAGGAAAGTTAAAGTTCTTGGTGGATGTTCGCATTAAAGTAATCCAGACATCTGCTGCCAATGTTTCTGAAAGACATTAGCATAAAAATGTTTCTTCAGATAATATTCTCTTTTCACTTGTTCTATTACCACAGAAGAATGCTAGGAGGATTTACAAATGGCTAATAGGAAACAAACAAACAAATGAAAAGCTAGGAAATTACTTTATTTAAGTTTCTTGAGAATGTTTTATATAATATTTTGTGGTTTGGACCATACATTGTCCCTGAGTGGTTTTGTTGCTGAACCTGAATAAGAAATATAAATAAAAGAATAGATTAAATATTTTTTATTGCTTTGCATCTTTTATATTACTCTCTGTAAAGAGATGTGTGGTCCAGTTCATTGCCTTTGGATGCAAAAGGAAGCTTGACTGAAAATTTACAGTGTGCCTAAGAGACATTTTGTTTGTTCAATAAAGTGACCTTCAATCTACCAAATAAAAAAGGAAATTTTAATGATTTTTTTTCATCCAATTAGCCCTTTTATTTATTTCATTACAGTTTTTGTCCACTTGAGTGAAAGCAGTTAAAAGTTGTTTTCCTTAATGAGCTGGCCATCACATTATTAATACAAAAGTAATATGGTTTCCATTCAGATATGATTTTTGAAGGTACTTAGACTTCTGCTTGGATTTTCCAAAACACCCAGCTGGATGAAGTGTCTAATAACTCATAATGTCAGAGGGCATAAGTCAGCATCTGTAATGGCTTAGGTACCCTGTAAACTGGGGTTTTCAAGGTTTGCTTTAAATAACTTGCCTGCAGCACTGGAATCCTTGTTGGTGTCTTCCCCCGTCCAAGTAAATGCAATCAAGTGGAGAGGGCAAAACTGACAGTCTTTGGACTACCCTACAGCACAAGTCCTTTCTGGTCTCTGGGCACCACAGACTTGATTGTGCCATGTCCTTGCTTTTGAGGGCCTGAATTTGCAGCCTGAAAATATGTCCTGTAACAGTAGTCTTTGCTCATGTGTACTTCAGGAGAAGAGTGGGTTTACTGGTTTGGTTGATTTATTTTCCCCCCCTCATTTTTAAAAATCATAATTTATATCTGCCAAATCTGTTTCAGAGTGTCCAGGTGACAACTAGGAGACACTTGTGGAGTTCCTTTACCAGTAGCCCTTTCTTTCCCTGAGTGGATGGTTGACTAAACTGAAGCAGTTTTTCATGAGTACAGTGATTGCCAGGAAATTCTGGTGCAGGTTATTTCAAATCTCCCATGTCAGAGTTTCACATCCTTCTTCCAGGACATGAGGACAGTACTGCAAATATCTGCAAGCATAATAGAGATCACTGGGGCTTAATAATGGCTGATTTTCCAGTGGATATGTTGGTTGCCATTGGGGTTTCTGTTTGTTTTTAAATCTGAAATCAATTATCTGTCATGGGAAATGTTTTCTTGGACGAGGAACATTTGGAAAATGTGTTTTAAAAATGAGAAAACGAAGGTATTAATAAAGGAGTGTTTGACGCATCATATTTAACAATGCCACTATACTGCCTTCAGGTAATACATGGATGATTGCTTTAGCCATTATTTCAGAACATCCTGGAACACTAATTTTTACACAGCTACATATTTATGATAATGTATTCCAAACTTTGAAAAGCTTCCAACATTACTTTCTTTTCAAATTACACTTAATTTGATTGTGCTTCTGCACTGCTGTCTTCTCTCATTTTTGTCTCTCTTTCAATTAGAGTGGAAGAAATGCCAAAATAGTGTTGAGATGGACTTGAAATTCCTCTTTCAGAACACACCAGAGGTTTTAGGAGAACAGGAACTCCTTTTGTCCTCAGCCACAACAGAATACTTATCTGTTGTCCTAATATATCCCTGGGGAAACCCTTCATATATAAACAATTTTTCCTTACTAGCAACAGGGCTTACCTGGCAATTACTGCACTCTGTGCCCTCCCACCAGCTCCCCTTACCCAATCACTGCTGCTAATGTAAGTTTGAGGGGCCTTGTGTCCCTCTCAGATGCTATCCTGTATCTTTTAACCCCAAAATGAAATTGGCAGAGCCAGCAACAGGCTGTTCCATACTAATCACACATTACAAGTGCCACAAAATAAAATGGCTATGGAAAACGTCTGTGGATTTTTTTTTTCTGGCTTATTCACTTTTCACATACACTTAATCTCCAGGTGATACATGTGGTTTAACCTTAAAAAAATTTTGGTGCCACTTTGGGCAACTATAAGGTGTAAACCATATGACTTCAGACTCAAGGATCTTAAAGGTCTTTTCTGAGCCAAATGATTCTATGAGTCTTTGATTCTAGTCCTGTATGGTTTTTTCATAGACATTATTGATGAAAAAGATAATTTTCTTTTTTTTTTTTTTTTTCCCTCAGTGTGTCATGCTGTGGTAAGCAGCAGCAAGGTAGAATGCTGAAATCCCTGCTCAGATGGCCTGGCACTCTTTGTAAAGGTATCAGTTGAAATTTGTTGAACTCATACCCCCTCTTACATGAGGTCATTGTGCAGAGTCTCGTGCCTCTGGTTGGCTTTGATGTGAGCTGCAATATTTCTGTGATCTCAGCCCAGGGACAAGCTGGTGGCCCTGGACTCAGCAGTGCTTAAACACGAGTATAAACAAAGTGGAGATTTGCTATGTGCCAGACAAAGTCACTTTCAAGTGTGTCCACAAACTCATAGAAAATTGGTGTCTTTGGTTTATTGATGATGTATAATGGTACCAAGAGAAACAGGATTCCAGGCCAAATAATATGTAATGGTTACCAGCTCACATACCTTGACTTCGTGATTTCAGTCTGTGAGAGTTCAGATGATAATTCTGTAAATACTGGTGGAAGGCTCTGAATGTATTGTCTGTTTCCTTTTTTACAGATTAAAGGCTTTCTGCACTACTTGTTTTAACCCCTTCATTTTCATTTGTTTTTCTTTGAGTAAGTCACTGAAGTCAGCTTTATGAGATATTAGATCATGTATGAAATGCATGTATATAACTGGATAGACACATTTATCTTTTTTTTTTTTTTCCTTTGTCCTTGTGGCTATTTATTTTGAAGGAAGCTATGTATAAACTGTCAGCAGTTCTTAAATAAGAAGCCTTCAACTGCTGTGTTTTGGGGAGCAGATGGTTTGCCTGTAACTACTGAAGGATGGTATCCTCTGTTTTATATTTTCAAGCCAAGAGAAAGGGAAAATGCAAGCTTACAAAAAAGATGGTCTCATGGAAGGGATTGCTAGAACATTCCTTAGTGTAGTCATCAGTAAATTATATCAAATTGGGCTCATCAGAGGCAATATGAGAAGCTTCTGTTTGCGTGCAGAGGAAGGAGGAAGGAGGAAGGATTTTTTTAAAGACAGGGAGATGTATAAACTACATTAGTAGTCAACTTGAATAGTCAGCCCTTCTCCTGGGCCTAGGTATAGGGTGAACATAAAGAAGTAGCTAAGGAGAAAGCCTTGGTTTACTTCTGTGTGTCTGTGTGTGCTTTGGGAACCTGAGTAGCACATTCTAGAACCGCTTGATTTTTAGCAATTGGTTTATTTTTAAGTATTTTGGTTAAGCTTCACAAAGTCATGAAGATTCCCTTTGAGGAGTCTTGCCATAATGCAGATGTTGAAAATAAACTTGAGATGTGGGCTCAAGCTGAAAGCTGCTGAGGCTGCTTTCCTGTGTATCCACCACAGGAAAAAAAGAACTTTTTGGGAGCAATTCCTCCAAATGATAATGAAAAGCTATGAAGCTGTCAGTACACCTCCTAAAAATCAGGATAGTTTTGAAATGGTGGAGTGTTCACTGTAACAGGTAATGGGAACATTACATCTGGTCTTCTTCAGGATGAGTCACACACTTTTCCTCTTTTCTAATTCTGCAGAGACTTGGCACCTCTGTGTGATGAAATCCATATACTGGCTGTGGTAAAAGGGCTGAGCTAAACACAGAGCAGATGAAGAGATACAGGTCAGTATGTGCATCTAAAACTGTTTGCCAAGATGACATGGATCCAGAGGAATGTTTGAATATCATCCAGAAATTATCATTCCTAAATATACATCCACTGAGATGACCCAGGAGAATATACACCTGGTTTTTACTTAACCAGTTACAGAAGAGATACCAGCTCGAGGGTCCTGAGATGCTGGAAAATAGTGAGACATGTCAATGCTATTGCTAAAATATCATGACATTTGGGGTACAATGGGATGTAGTTTTAATTTTTTTAAAACACCCCACCCAAAACCAGAAGGGCTGTGCAATAAAAAAGAGGACAGAAAATGTGCAAAATAACTTCAGCTTTGCCAGTTTGATAAACATGCCAATGCTTGGGTTTTTTTCCATTTGCTTGCTTTTGGTTTTATCTTACATAAGCAACAGACAATATTTTGAAGTGATTTTTTCTATTAATAACATTCCCTGCAGCCAACAGGCCCTTTATCTGGAAGATGATGCGTATGGATAGAAACTCTCTCTCTGGTTACTGAGATTAACAGTGCAAGATTGTGGCCTCCAGAATGAGAGACTTTAAACTGAGAAGGAATAAAACTGTGTGTACTATGCAAAAGTATTTCTATGCAGAACCATGGGAATATTCTACTTCCTTGGACCTGTTATGGAAAAAGAAAAATTGAGGTTTAGTCTAAATTTTGCCTTTCTTAGGGTTGTCATTATGTCTAACTGTTGCTCTTTTACTCTCCTAACTTGTTATTCCTCTGCTAGCTGTTTATTTCTAACAGATGCCTGTAGCCAGTTAACATATGGCCTCCATCATTGCTCAGCTAAACTGTACACACAACAGCTACTCCTTTCCATTTTTTTTATCCAGCCGAGCCCCCTTTTCAGCTACTTAACATTTTCTTTGGTTTCTCATGGCTTATAATTTGTCTACATTTCTGCAGTGCTGACTGAATTATTCTGGGAGTGGCAATTTGGTTTTTTAAAAATAATTAAAAAACATATAAACCAATCTTTTTTTTTTTTTAATTCAAGTTATTTATCTTCTTCTTTTTTTCATCAATGTATTTCATGAGGCCTTATTGTTCTGGAAGGCTCCATAAAAAAATGAGAGGCCATGCTCTATGGAGCTGCTGCTTCCACAGGAGCTTCAAATAGGAAAATAGCTCGACAAAACAAAACCAACATCTTACTCTGCAGACGGAATAGCCACTGACAAAATTGTCTTTGTAACTGGTGGAAATCAACCGGTCAATTTGTCTCTGCTTTGTTGTTTTTACCATCCCTTCCACAGTCCTTGCTAAATGATTTTTCCATTAATTAATTGATAGGTGTAGATATACGTGGGTTTCACTCCACAGTTTGGATGTGCTTTGTTTTGTGTAGGGAGCCTCCAATTTTTTTAGGAATTACAGTAGCTGGCAGCTTCTTGTGAAAGCCAGTTGCTGAAGGACAGTGCTGCTCCAGTGGTGCTGCGTGTGCCAGGGCAGACAGACGGTTTCCAGACTGAGTCTGCACGCAGCCGTGCAAAGCAAGCCCTGCTCTCATGCCTGGAGAGCTCCTTGGGAAGCACAAGGAGGACGTGGCACTCTGGGGCCACGGGAAGAGCAGCCACCTTGTCCCAGTGAGACTGGGCCACTGCGGGGATTCATCTCCTTGCAAGATGAGGGATGGCAGCTGCCCTTTTGAGACAGCAACAACAGCAGAATCAGCTGCTTTTCTAACCAGCTGATGTCCTCCCTGTGGCACTGAGGGCAGCCAGCTTGGTGGCCTTGGTGGTCTGCTGGGGTGGAGCAGGCAGTGGGTCTGCAGCTCTTTGTGTGACCTCAGAAATACAGCAAGAGGCACTGCTGCGTGAGCCTCACCGAGGGCTGTGAGAGACATCAGTGTGGAGGGTGCAGCTGACCTGAAACCACACAGGATCCGCTTCAGTGTCTTCCTTTCATGGCTCTGTTCACATGTGAAATGAGTGACATGGAGATTTGAGGAAGAACAGACCGTAGATAAAAGGAACAATCAATCTTACAGAGTCTTTAAAAGAAGGCATGAATAAATACCCCATGCAGAGGAAATTTACCTACGTAAGACACTTTCCAAGAACAAATGAGGGATGATTTCTTCCATCACTGACATCAGTAACACATATGTGGGTAAGCATCACAGTGAGCAGCAGCCTTTCTGCAATCCACAAGGCCACTGGAGAAAGTAAACTCATGGGTGACACTTCCAAGCATTCAGTTAGGGTTCTCCAAACATACCTAAATGAAGTATCTGTGATCCCTCAAATGTAGGAGTTGTTCAGCATCCACGTATAACAGACTTTTCCAAAAGGTTTGAAGGTTGCTTTGGAGCAGGTCCTATTACCTGTATTTATTTCCTCTGATGGGAAGAGCGAGGCAGGCACCCGAGAAGCAGTAGCATCAAGTTGGGAAAAGCACAGGAGAATACTGAGAAGCAAAGCCACAATTTTCTCCAGCATTTTTCTGCCTTCCTTCATTGCATGTCTGGTAGAAGTAAACAAGATCAGATACATTTATATTGAAAGCAGTTCTGGCAAATTTGGAATCTCTCAACTGCAGATGTAGAGATGATGCTTCATGATGCTTCACATTTCTGGTCTACTGCATATTCAGGGCTCTCTCTGCCTTCAGTCAGTGCTGCTTTGGCTCTCAGATCATTAGTTACATTTTGTTCAGCCTTCAGCAATGTGGCTCCCAGATGTGTTTTCCGGTATTTCGTTTATAACAGTGAGGAATCTACAGCATCCAGTCACCCCTGTGCCTGCCTTTATTTTTTTCTTGGCATTGAAATGCTCTGAACAGGACATTCCTATTAACATCAACAGTCAAAAACTGAAATAAAACTAAAAAACCCTGTAAGGTTTTCATTCTCACCAGGAAGTTCTTTAAGGTAGAACTTCGACACACACACTTTTGTAGAAATATTTGGTAAAGTTATGGGGTTTTTTTCTTGCCACTATGCTATAAGAGTTTTCAGCTGACATCCATATGAAGTGTGCCTTTTCAGTCTCCAGCTTTGTGGGTATCAGTATCAGTGTTGTAGCTGTGATAGTTTTGGAATGTAAATGGTTTATTTTATTACACCACCTTATAAAGATGAGAGAAAAAATGAGCTGGGGAAAGGCTTGTATGCCTGAAAACTTGTCTGCTTTCTCCAGCTATATGGACTTGAAAGATATTATCTGCCTTACAAATCTTGCCCTCCTTTGTAAGCATGTGGTTGGATAATTATTTTCAACTATTGCTTGGACAAATAGTTTCAAAAGAATTTGGGCATACAAAGTAGCCCTTGCTAAATTGTCCAAAGATGGTTTCTTAAATGAAGTGATTTTCTTCTCAGACACACAGAAATCTTTTTTGCCAAAGGTATTTCTAGATAATTTTAAAGCACGGGGAATGGTTTGGTTTGTTCCTATGAATTTTCATGTGCACAGCAAAAAAGTGCAGGCACTTGTTTTTGTCCAAGTCCTTTTAAAAAGGTGTCACTATGTTTGGCTTCAAAGTGCCAGATAAACGTAGATCATAAAGGCAATGAATTTGAAATATTAAATTATGCATCCCAGAGCACTGGGGAAAATTAAAAAGGGAGGCTAACTAAAAGATCAGAAAAACACATAGCTCATGTGGAACTGTGGGAGTTTGAGTTACTTTCCTTTACAAATTGATTTTGTTTCACAGGATCTTCCTATACCTCCCGCTGCAATGAGAAAATATCTTCAGCTTACTTTGCTTTTGCAGGCTTTGCATTTGCAATCTCACCAGCTGGATCCTGAAGGAGGATCACAAACTTTGCAGAAAGCAGCTAGTCGGATCTTGCCTGTGCATAGTTTTAATTGCAGTATCTAACAATTGGTTTGTACTTGAAAAGAGTAGGGTCTACCATCTCTTCCAAAAGTATTGCTGTTAATGATAACTCTGCATTTTTCATATCACAGGATTTGAATCCTGATTATCCCTCAGCATCTCCATCTTTTGGGACAGTGTGCTTCTCATTTTAATCCAGTGCTCTCTGCAGAAGCACTGGATATTTAGCTGTTTTATTGCACTGGCTGCAGAGTCCAGGACAGAATGAAGAAAGGCCCCGCTCTTTTCTATATGAGCCCCATTTTATATTCTATATACTTCCATCAAATCCCAGACTACCCATCATATTTCTAATGCTTTAGATTCCAGGCTTTACAAAGTTACTTGACAGAAGAAGCTCTGCCTCTTGGTTAAACCTGCCTCTATCCTGCAACATCCTTGCTGAGGTGGTTAGTCCTCCACATTTCCTTCACTCTTGGATGTCAATGGACAAAAAGCTTTCTCCAAGCACCCTTCCATATCTCACACTCTCTCTTTTGACTGAAATGGTTGTCATGATGCTCTCATATGTAAGACCAGGTTATATTTAATTTTCTCCTTTTTAAAAGGGTGGGTTTACCCCCTTTTTCTGTTTTACTTTTGGCTTTACCATGGTGTTTCTGGTTTACTTAACTTCTGAGTCAAGAAATGACATCCTCGCTCGTATTGGACATAGTGCAGCCAACAGGAACAGGGAAGGGATCATCACCCTGTACTGGGCACCGGTGAGGCTGCACCTTAAATCCTATGTTCAGTTTTGGGCCCTTCACTACACAAAAAACATTGAGGTGCTGGAGTGTGTCCAGAGAAGAGCAGCAGAGCTGGTGAAGGGTCCGGAGCACATGTGCTGTGAGGAGAGGCTGAGGGAGCTGGGGGTGTTTAGCCTGGAGAAGAGGCGGCTCAGGGGTGACCTTATCGCTCTCTACAACTGCCCGACAGGAGGGTGTAGCCAAGTGGGGGTCAGTCTCTTCTCCCAGGTAGCAAGTGATAGAACCAGAAGAAATGGTTTCAAATTGTTCCAGGGGAAGTGTAGATTGGATATTGGGAAAAATTTCTTCATGCAAATGGTGGTCAGGGATAAAAATAGGCTGCCCAGGGAAATGATGGAGTATCCATGTCTGGAAACATTCAAAAGGCATGTGGATATGGCACTTGAAGACAAGGTTTAGTGGTGAACATAGCTGGGCTCCATGATCCTAGAGGTCTTTTCCAACCTTAATGATTCTGTGATGCTATGGTTAGTCTGGTCTAGCTGGGACCAAGCCGTAAATAAGCAAATCACCTGTCAGTGCTGGCTTGTCCCTTCCCCACCTTTTTACAGATATTGCAACATATTTATTAAGCATTTCAAGGCACTAGCTGATGACTCCTGCTTAGAAAATTAATTACTTAATCCTATCCTTTGTTTTCTATGTTGTTTCTGATGTAGCAATTCTCTGCCTTTCTCCTCATACATAACTTTTGTATGGCTCCCTGAAGAGACAGTTCAGATTTGCTCTCCAACGCTTGCCAGGGCAGAAGCCCAATCACCTACAGAAGGACAACCTTTTAGCCCCACCAGTATGACCACTGATATGATGTGTTGTCTTCAAAAAGTCTGGAAATCCAACCCTTGAACCCTTGCAGACTTGCCTTGCGGTCAGTGGAAAAATACACAAAAAACTTGCTTAAAAAAAAAGCTGATAAAAATTCAGTCTATAATTAAGAAACAATGCTGCATGAAGTATTGTGTTTTGCTAGGAAATACTGAACCCCAATTCTGAAGCCTTTAATGGTTTCAAAATCTGGGATATGCCATGGCAGAGCCTCTTGACATTATTCTGTTGTTATTCTGTCATATGAGTGATGTTAACCAGACCGACTTAATCTTCTTTGAGGCAGCTCAACAGCCACACTGGAACTAAGCATTTTCATTCTCATTTTGTTTATGTTTTGTGTGTGTGAAATGACTGAACTATGGTGGGAAAGGAAAAGAAAAGAGGGATTTGTGTTGGTTTTCTTTGACCAGCTTCTAGTTAAGCTTCCAAGTGTTGTTAATATCTAATGTACTCTCCAAGGCCTTCTGTGTATTATAATCTCTAATCATCTGTGCTACAGTTTTCACAGAAGTGCTAAAACCATTTTACCACCACTTCCCTGGCAAGACTGTTCAGAAACTCTTTCAAAGAATGAAACTTTTCATGAACTACAAATCCAAGACATTTGTGAGGCCTTTAAATTCTTGGCATTTAAATTACTGCGTTAAGTCCAAAAGTAATTTTCGGATCTGCAGTGTATAAAATCAGTCCTTTAGCTCCTCGTAAATATCAGAACAGAAAGAGGACTGTGAAAATTCAATGTTGTCTGTATTATAATTAGTAGAAGAAAGTACATTGATATTAGGGGCTATTAAATACGTTTACAAAGGAGTAAAGGTAAACATGCTTAAGTTTTTTCTTCCAGAATTGCAGGCAAAATTGAAAATTGCTCTCTCTCACCAAAAATTTGAATGTTTGTGGATATTGTTTTTTTAATGAAGACATCCACTCTAAAATGAAAAAGACTTTAGCTCAGGACTAGTGTAACATGACGCAGAACAAATTATTTTTTACTTATTTTCTATACAGAAATTTTGAAGTTCACAATTTTCAAAGGAGAAAATTGTAGGAAAGGAAAGTATAAACCTTTGTCAAAGTGAAATGGTGTGTAATGGAAATCTCACAGATATTTTTTTTTCCTTTTTCTTCATGAGGAAGACCACTACAATCAGACCTTATAGAAGAAATACAAATACAAATCTATCTGTTGGGGCGGGGGGCGGGTTTGTATGGTGTTTTACTTTTTTTTTTGTTTTATTTTAATATTTTTATAACTGGCCTAAATTATCAGGTTAGATGTTGATCTGGAACTCTTGGTGTTTTCAACAGACGCCCTTTCCCCACCCTTCTTTTAAATATGAAAAATAGAGATGGAATCCATTTCTGCTTTTGCTTGACAGTAAGAGAAGCCTTGGCTAGCATAACTACCCAGTGAAAATGAGTGTACATGAGACCAGGGCTAAGGCCTATCTGTTTTTATTAGGCAGGGATATGGCATGGGAAGAATGCATGCAAGCAAAGTCCAGCACAAGGCTGTCACTCCAGCTATAGGTGGTGCAAACATACCTTTACCTTAGTGAGTTTAGAAAAATATCAACAAAGCCTTTGCTTTTCAAATCCCATGAATATCTCTCAATCTAGGGCACTGTGTAAATGTCAAAGAAATCTCATTCTTGACATTTGATTGATGCCAAATAAGAAGTCTGTGCCCCTTCTTTACCAAGGTTTTTGTGAGAATCAGACAGATTGATCTCAATCATACTCATGCAGGCAGTGAAGTTAATGCTAAAATAACAGTAAGTCCCCAGGGGAAGAGGGAAGTTGCTGAATGCTTATGAATTAGTTTGGAGGTCTGGATTTGGCAGGTGGGAAGAGTTTGACAGTTAATGGCTTTGGGAATTCATTCTGAGATGGTTTCTAAATCTTGTGCAGTATTCACATGCTGTGACAATAAATCATGACATATATATTTAGCACCTGTTGTGTGCACACACGATATATTTTCCCCCTAACTCTGCAGGTGAGGGGGGCACTTGTGTGGTTATGCTTTGCACTTTACTGAGGGGAGGAGAGAAGCTCAGTGAATTTGCTCTTGCTCAGGAGCCTGTTGCAGTTCCCACATCCCAATTTGGTGGTGTAGTCACACGTGCAGTGCACTCCTCTGCAGATATTTTCCATGCATTGCACATACAGCAGGATTTAGTCCGAGAGTTGTGAGGCTACATCCATCAAACCAGGTGCAGGCAAAAGATACTCCTTTCTCAATGATCTTGCCTTGCATTACTACAACATTCAGACTCTCACACTGACATATAGATGTCAGCAGACAGCTTGAAGTGCATCAATTTGGAGACCCACACACCTGTTCACTTGACAACTGCCTCAGAGATCCAGGGAGTCTTGGCAGTTTTTCTTTGCTCTTCTTCCACAGATGAGAGATGTGAGAGACCTGACAGTAAAGAATGAAGCAGCCTTTTTCCTTGGCAGTGAAAATGTGAGCAGTTGTGGTAATTTACAGATATTGTAATCCCTTGCTGTTAATTTTGTTTTGGAAGAAAATAATGAAAGATCTTGTGTTTCCTAGAGGCTATAAAGTAGATTGCCAGTGAAGAAAGTTATCCAAAGCAGACAATGATAATAATAATAATTTAGATACTCACATCAATTTTTATCTGTCTTGTGCTTTGCAGGCTTCTGTCTGAGAAAGTTTCTGAAATCTAAGAAGATTTCAGAAGAGCAATAGCAATTTAAATTTAAATGAAGTAGTATCATGGCGTCTCTTACTCCTATCAAAAACACGGCAGGATATTAATCATTCTTTCAAACTAGAGTTGAGAACTTCAGACAAGTGGTATTAACCTTCAAAGGGTGAATGATGACAGGTGTTTTCTCAGTTTCCATTCCTCATCTCCACTGCAGCCCTCTCTCCTCTAAAGCACCATATTAGAGAGGTCAGCTGTAAACATGTCACAAGCATATCATAACACCACATTACATCATTACATGCAACATTCCAGAGCACGAGCACCTCAGTGAGCTTCCTCAGTGTACCATGCAAGGATCTCATAAGACCCACCAGTGGCTTTAACTTGCTAATGTCTTTTCTTTCCATGGATTTTTTTCAGCAACCTGAAATAGTAGAGCACTTTTGTGAAATACATGCCTGAAATATTTTGGGTTTTAACTAGCCCCCAATCTTTGTCTGGCTGCAGCATTTTTAGTTTTCTACTGGGGCACATGTCTATGGGAAGAAGCACCTGTTGGGCTGGGGTGTTGAACCCAGAATGAGCATAACCCACCCAGAGGCAGAGCTTAGCACATCTGCTTGCAGAGGCCCTTCTAACTACTGTGTGTGTCCACAAAACCAAAGACTTTTGAGCTCCTATGCTATGGTTTTGTATCTGTCTAAAGCAGAGGCCACCTATCACTCACAAGGAGGTGTGAGCACGCTCTGAGCTGACTGGAAGCCAGACAAACCAGCGTGGCACTGGCCCTAAACTAACATGCCCTGCTCTCAGCTGAGCTTTATTAGCTTGGGTTGGTGCCCTGCTACCCACAGCTGTGGGTTTCTTGTCAGCTTGGGACTACAAGCAGAACAAGCTCATGTCTCTCTACAGGTATTGCTGCAGTGTTTTAGTTCCTATGAACAGTGCTAACGTTAGAAATTTTAATGTTTCTACTTTCTATCCTCAAAACAAGCCACAAGGTGAGTTGCATGTTTTCCCATTTACAGCCCCTCCATCAGCAAGCCTGGAGTGTTTTTCAATCTTTGTAATCTTTGTGTTGCTCTAAGAAAGTCATCCTTTATGCCATTAAGTATTCTTTTACAATTCTTTTGTAGCTGAAGAGACAGGGATTTTTCTAGCTCATTAACAAGAAAAGCAAACAAACAACAGAACTATAGAAGATTAAGAAGGAGTAGATGAGGACAGACTTGGAAACTGATGTGGAAGAAACAGATGTTTCTTGGAAATGTCTTCATGTTATTTAATCTAGGTTTCTGATCTGGAGGCTGGCTTTCTTTAAAGAATATATTTTTGGGAATTTTTCCTGTGAAAACATATTGCTGGAAAATGGCTCTTTGTTAAAACCAAGCTCTGCATTTAATGAAAGATAAAGTGCCTTAGGCATAATGGTCCTTCCCTGGCTTCTGATTGATCCATTCTGAATAAAGCTAAGTGAAAAACTTGAATAGTGTTGAGCCCTGGCCTACTGTGAGGAGGTTATCACAGCTTTTGGAGTATGTGCTCTTTGTTTATCATCTTTGTGTTGTTTGGTTTTGTAATTACAGGGTCTGTGGGTGATAGATTCATGGCATTTGAGAGTATGGTGCTATGCTGCCCTCTGAAAAGTCAAGTGGGTTTCCTTTTTCACTTTCCTCTTTTTATTTTCACACTCAGAAACCCACCACAATTGAAATGGGTAAATTTTGAACTTAAAACTAATAATTTGAGTTTGACAAACTGGGATGTTTTTCCCAGCAAAATCTGAGATGAGAGCTCAATAATTCTTCTATTCAGAATTGCTCAAGTGTTTGATTAACCTTAGAACAAGGTGGAGGTATTGAAAGAATAATAAGTTATGCTTTTTTTTTTTTCTGATTTTAGCTAGAAGTAGATATAAGAAGAGCATATGAAAATGGAAATTGGTTACCAAAAATGTTTCCACAACAATAGCTCTATTTTCATTTGGTTTTCCTTTTTTCTTCTTGTTGTTTTTTGCAAATATTTGACTAATATTCTTTCAAGGTATGCAAATTTTTCATTTTGCATAAACTGCTATCACTTTACAGACACCTCTGCAATTGCAAAAAGCACTCTCCAGAATGATTGACTTTATTGCTAAGGGGATGTTCAGAGACTTTTTCTAGCTCACAAAAAAAGCAGACTGAAGTTTATGTTTTCCATTTCTCTATAAAGTCATGGAATCCTGTGGGTTTGCTTGGGGCAGAATCCAGTCCTGAATCTGGAGGTACAGTATGAGTTGTGTGCTACTTGGGCTTCATTGCACACCAGGTCACTGAGAGAGGGCAGCTGAGAATTTTGGATGCTGTCCAATAATACCTCTATGTTGGTGCCTTCCAAGCTGTTTTAGAGGAAATGTTCCTATGACATTTTGGAGGGTAGTGGAACAAACCTACCTTCTCCTAGCTGTAGAGTGGTAGCTATTTCCCACAATGAGACAAGTTTGCCTTTGAGCAAATGCACACTGTTTATTACTGGGAATGCCATTTTATTTGGCTTGCTGGCTTTGTGTTGTAGCTGGTTTTGTGCTTTGTGCCAGTGTCTCGTGCTACTGGAATAGGATGGCATTTGGAAGATCATGTTTTCTGCCTGTAAAGATGGTATAATGATTTTGCAATGAGTATCTCTGAAATTTCTGACACCTGTTTTTGGAATCCCATAGGGAAAATGATGAATGCGTTTTATTTTTCATCCTTCAAGGGAAGAGAGGCGGGGACTCTCATACCAGTGGGGGAAAAGCCTACCAAGAGATGAGAAAATGGTTGCATTATCTCTGAAAAAAATGAAAATGTGTCTTGTAACAATTCAAGGTTTTTCAGGAAAGCAGCAATTACAAAATGATATGTTTACACTTTCCTTCTTCTTCTGGACAGATATCTTGCATTTTGAATGACTTTAATTAAAACAGATAGAAAAGTGATTATATATATATATATATATATATATATATATATATATCTCTATACAGACACATGTTTCTATTTTTTTTTTT
>VZRH01006479.1:28833-46519 GCA_013397555.1 Urocynchramus pylzowi
ACTTTTCTAAATCCTTTATTTTCTAGATGATTTTACATTCCTCAGCCATAGGAAATATTTCCATGGGGTGGATGGAAAGAAGGAAAGGAGGCAGTTCCTCATTTTTATTTCTGTGATTTTTGTTGTTCTTGTTGTTGTAGTGGGTCACATGAGCAGGCCACCCATTTGTCTCCCTTGAAAGAACTTACCAAAATTTTGACATTTACTGAATTCACAATGCCCTCTGCTCCACTGTAGTAGCATCTGTAGCAATGAAAGATGATACAAAAAATAATTTATTATTTCAAGTTTGTCATGGAACCATAAGCTTGGGTTGGAAGGGACCTTAAAGATCATCTAGTTCCAGCTCCCAACTGAATGAAGGAAGCAAGCAAATAAACAGCTAGAATTGGCTTTATTTCTTCATTTTTTATTATTTTCTACTGATCCAGAAAACCATTAAGGGGAACATAACCCAGGCATTAAAAAGAGGACAGAATCAGCAACGTGTACCAGAGATGAACTGATAATCAAGCTCTTCACAGTTTGCTCAGATGTGATTCCTTCTACACCATTTCCCCTCTGTTTCCTAGTTTGAGCATGCTCCCTGGTCAAGACAGAGCTTGGGGAAAAAAAAGAATGAAATCCCCAGATTGGTTTAGAAATCCATAAGCTGTAAGGGAAACATTCATTAAAGTGTGGTGCCAGCAGCCCTGTCCCTCCTTGCGGTGCTGAGGCAGTTGTGGGGCTGGGACCGTGGCCCTTAGCTTTGTTTTGTAATCCTTGCAATCCCATCATGTGTCAATGCTCTCATCATCTGAGTGAAGATAATTAGAAGTGACTGGGTGAGAAAAGTTCCATCTCTGTGGAAAAACTGCAGCACTCAAAATTTGGTTTTCTTTGTTCCCCACTGGAACAAAAGAAACACTTAAAACTGCTCCTAGGGGAAACCCCTGAATTAGCCTAATCTGGGTTTGAAAACCCTTAATGAGTTTAAACCAGGTCTTGAATCTGGGTTTTCTTCACTAAAGAAGATCCTGATACTCTGTTGGTTTGGGTAGCAGAGGGTGGTCTCGCTCCATCTTAAAGAATGATGATTTCTGGATCTTGTCACTGGGAATGTGCTCCTTCATACAGAAAGAAGTTTTAAATGTTTTTTATCAAGAGATATTTGACCTCTGTCAAGTCATTGCTTGAGACAGTTTCAATTAATAAAGAACAAAATGCATGCCAAACTTGCTCAATAGGTTCTTTGTGCTGGAAGTAACTGTCAAATGTCTAATAATTGACCAAATCTATATGAAGCACTATGTAACAAGGTCAGGGTAATGGATGTACGTGAACTCAGGAGATGTTTTTTTCCATCTACCTTCCCCTTTGATCACAGGTGTGTTCTGTCATTCCACTCCAGTAACCAAACAGATTAGCTCCTAAAATGAAAAATGGCTTGAAATTTGATATGTGGCACAGTGTCTGGGCCAAA
This sequence comes from Urocynchramus pylzowi, assembly GCA_013397555.1. NCBI lineage: Eukaryota > Metazoa > Chordata > Aves > Passeriformes > Fringillidae > Urocynchramus > Urocynchramus pylzowi. The sequence continues at coordinate 30,296 of VZRH01006479.1, forward strand.
ATGAAAGGAGGAGGGACAGAAGGAGTTATAAATTATGCTGTCTTCAAATTGTGACAGTGGCAGCATAATTTTCTACAAAGGAGATAATATTTCCGCATCACTCAGCTGGCCAATGATGTGCACAATTCTTTCCAGAAGCAAGAAAAATCCCTATAAAGAATGCATCAAGTTATAGTTTGCCAAATTAAGGAGCAGCAGAAACAAAAACATCTGCTATCTTGATATCTGCAACATTGTGGCAGCTGGGTCACCTCTGTAGGCAAAGAATCTGCATTTGCAAATACTGAATGTGGTAAATGGGATGGCTAAACGACTTTGAGAAGATGTATTGTCCTGAAATATCTGTTATAATGTTGTAACTGATCATAGGTTTGTGTTTTATCACATGCATGGAAATAAATATTATGATAGTCTTATCAAATTTGCAGGAGTGATGGGTATGGGGAATACTGACTGCAATTCTTGAATTCTGCTACTCTCCACTGGCTGGTTGGTTTGGTAGTTGTTGTGGTTTTTTTTTTTCTTTCCCTGAAGTAGAGATGCCTATGGTTATCCTACTTCTTTTGCTTTCAGAAAAGAAAGGCTCCGAAGTTTATGTGCGCTGCTATTGCTCTTTTAATTGTGAATGTAAGCAGTGGCTCATATTAAAGCAAGCAAGCATTTCTGGAAATCTAAAGGAAACTTCTTAAAGCCCAAGATTTGTTTCAAGAGCTGGAATATCCTGGTTGAGATTGTTTTCCAAACAATTTTGAAAGCATTTCTAGGTGTCATTGGTAATGCTTTTCCAAGTGGAACTTGTTAAGTAGAGTGATTTTGAGATAATGGGTACATGAAAGAAGATTCAGTGTTGGATCTTCTTTCCATGAAAAGATGACAAAACACTTTCCTATTTGGCTGTCTTTTCTGCATTGGCATGGGGGGACTAAATTATAGCATGCACTATAAATCTCAAGGCAAACACTGGGATCAGTGTGATTTACTTAGCTGCAAGCTGTCAAACTCTCCCACCTTTCTATACAGTACAGGCTTTGCGTATTCAGAGAAACCAGTGAGCTGCAATTCACTGTTTGCAGAAAGCAAAGGTAAATCAACTTTTCAGCAAGACTAGTACATAAATCAGTGAACAGTATATTCCTTTGAGACTCTCAAAACTGCACAGGAAAGCCACTCTAAATCCAGATTAACGGAGATCCTGATTTATGGTTGAATCAAACAGCCAAAGTCTATTTTCAGCGATCTGAAATATTAGATTTATGCAACTTATTGCAACTAGGTGACAATCTTATGGCTTTCCACTGGCACTGTTTATTCATTTTTCTGCTGATACATAGGAGCTCAAAGTATGCATTAGTCTGTGTATGCATATGTATGCTCTACATTTGTAGAGGGTTGCTGACATTTGATTGGAATATGCAATAACCTACGTGCTACTGTGGAGATGATGTGTGGGTGCTCTTTTCCTTCCCTTCATCCTTTGGCTGTGTATTGTATGTGCTGTTTACTGTGGGCCATGCTTGAACACTGAACCTGGAACCCATACAAAGAAGCAGGTGACCTGGGTCTTTCAACTGGAATAAGGAAACAGCACCATTGTAGTCAGCAAACTTTGTTTTGCCTCACTGGTGTGGCTTTCAACAGCAGGTGCATCGTTATTGCTACAAGCCCTGCCTGGCTGGCTCTCATGACTGACTGGTTCATCCTCCTGTGCTTCCTGCTGGTCAGTTAATGGAGAGCTGCATTGGAGCTGCTTCGGGACTGAAGACAATGTAAACTGGGTGAAGGCAAATTAAAAAGAAAGATACTTTGTGAACATCCCTCAGGAAAATACACAGGTCGTGAATGGCTGGCTGTAGTCAAAGATGTGGATATGGTTGTAGAGTTTCAGCTGGAGTAAAAATATTTTCACATCAATAATATGAATCTGAGTGAGATTTTAAAGAGGAGACAAGTAAATTATTCTGCCCTTAGCTGGACAACAGTAGTGAACTCCTTTACTTTTTAGGTGATGAAGCACTGAAAATATAACTTTGGAACACCACATGCTAGATATTCCTAAGACCTATGTTAAATTCATGATTTCTTCAGCACTCAGCTTGTCTGAGATGCAGAAGTGGGGGTTGAGCATAGCCATGTGACTTGCTATCACCTGGAGCTGAGCAGGCATCTGTCTTTGCCCTTGGCTGGGAGTTGTGTGCAACTGTGTAAGTGCACTGCAGCACGCTGGGCATCTCCTCTGCAGATAATTGACACAGCCCTGGCCTTACTATTGATGTTGTTCAGGACAAGAGTATCACGAGGTGATGCTTGTCATGCCTTGCCTGACAGGTACTGGCTGTATACAAACAAAAGTGTCTCTGTTAAAGAAAAAAAATTTAAAATCTGAGAGTCAAAAGCAAATATTTGCTTGTGGTACATAAAGTTATCGATAACTATATACAAATACTGAGGACCAAGGACAATGTACTGGTTTGTCCTTGATACTAGAAATTCAGCTGTTTGGATTGTGCATAAAATGAATCAACAATCTAAGGAAATATTAGAAGCAGTGTATCTCCAAACTTCAGACAGATACCTTTTTCCAAGATTGCAAAGGTAAGGTTAGCCATAAATTTCAGTGCAAGCAGATTGTAGCATATTATATATGAGAAACTTATTAAATTTTAACTAAAAAGGCTTTTTTTCCTTTCACAGAAGACTAATCAAAAGAACGTAAAACTTTTGTGAGCAGAAGAAAAATGTGGTTTTTCTACATATTTCTATCCAGACTTGTAGCTAGTATGTCTTTTAATTAATTCCAGAACATTTTTGTTACTATTTAGCAAAAATACATATTTATGTTTGACCTGAAACTGGTGTGTGGCTCTGCTTTATTAGCTAGAAATTCTGATTTGGGACTTTGCCACCTTAATATCTGCATAAGTAGACTTGGGCTGTAGATTGAATTCCCCTGCCTAAACCCACAGTCTTCATCTCCCAGGCCTATTTTTATTTTTTTGGTGGTAACCTCTGTACCTGGCATGTCTATTCCTTTCTTGATCTTCCAAAACCTAAATATATCTCATCTCTCTGTACTTTTTCAATTTCTCATTTCCCCAGGTTTTGATTTATTTTTAGCTGCCAAGGTTTTGCTTTTCCTCAGGAAGGGAAGAAGAAAGCTTTCCGAGCCTGCTTTTTAATAGATATAATCACTATTTTTTTTCTGAGAAGAAGGGTGCAAGATGGTAAATCCAATTTACTAGGACTATCACCACAAAGCCTACAGTAAAGGCTGACTTCTTTCATCAGGGCCAGACCTTGCTCTATAGGTTTTTAACAGGAAGAAAGAGCTGCTGCTCCTGGGTGAAGCACCTGGAGACAACAGGCTGAATTTTTTGTTGGTATTTTCAATTTCTGTGCTATCCAATTTAGAGCTGCCTACCTCTAGGTGAGCAGTTCACAAGGCAGTTTTAGTGTAAGGCTCTTAGCTATCACATTTCAGTTTTGAGGGGATGATTTCTGTCCTGCTGATGTGATGCTGGACACAGGGTTTAATCCCTTTTCATTTTCTTATATTTCCTTGCATTCATTTGGACTGTTCATTAAATTCTAGGCTGTGGGGCTGGAGTAAAGACACAGAAACATTTGACTTTTCCCCTTCCTTTCCTACCATCCTTTTATTTCCTTGCCCTGTTAGAAATTGTCCCTCATTCCTGGTGGAAGGCAGGTGGGAAGAAAGTGATGGGAAAAGCCTGGAACTAAGCAGAAGCAAAAAAAATTAGGTACCCCTTTACAGGAATGAATGAGACTTGAGAGAGTATAAATAGCTTGTGTTTTGAAGATCTCTTCTACCAAAATCTGCTCAGTTGTCACCTGCACAATTTATTAGAAACACCATTCCTCATGTTAAAATTAATCTTTGAAATTTCTTTCCCATGTGCTTTTTCTACCTCTGCCATATTCTCTATGACTCGTCACCCTAACAATTGTTTTTGTGTTTTTTTTTATTTATTTGGATCTTTCAGAGGGATGGCCTATCTTTGTTGTGAAGCCAAAATGTAAATATCTGGCTATTAATTTGATTTCTTGGCTTGGTGTGCTGGATCAGGGTAGGAGAGGATGCAGTGTATATGGCACATTTATTTTGAACCATCTAAATTGATTTTAAAGTATAGGTCATGGAGATAAACTAGACATGTATGGAGAAATGTGACTTCAGAGGGTAATAATTAGACTCTTGATTTTCTTCTTGATCTACAACTATATCTAGTACTTACCTAGGTTCTAAAATGGCACTTTCCTGCTGCCTTGTTCCAATATGTGTAAAATCTTACACCATTAATGAAAAATTCTTGTTTTATGTACATTGGGCATTGAACTGGCTGCAATACAAATGCTGTATCACTGCCATTCATGAATGAACACCAGGACTGTATGCACGTGTCAGAGTCACTGTTTGCTTGGACACATTGTGGGAGAAATAAGCATGATTAGGCAAACTTGTGCTTTTCAACTTGTTGAGTTGGAAGGTATCTAACAGGATTAGAAAGGTTATTGAAGAGCTTGGTATAGCCTTTGAAAATCCGGGCCAGACTTGGATGCTGACAAGTGTGCCTAGATTATTTACTGTGCTGGGTGTTTAATTTTATCTGACAGAACAAGGAGGGAAGCAGTCTGAATAAATGCGATGCTCCCTTACTACTGTAACCTGGAAATTAATTTATGGTGATGGCAAAATGTTTCATAGTCCCTGCAATTAAATGCCAAAATCTTCAAAGAACAGTCTAGTAGGATCATATGATTTTTTTTTAAAGGAGATTAATTATATGATATCCAGTTAAACAGCTAGTAGGATTTCCCAGAAGATTAGGTATCAAATTTCCATTGGAATACACTAGAATAAGGGGGATCTGGATCAGTTTTAGAAGAATTCATTTTTCAGTTATTTGATTCTGTGGTATTAGTAAGCAGAGAGTTTGGTAACCTCATGGTGCTGGACTCTGTGCAAATGCAAGCAAAAGGAGTCTTTCTTTGCCATTGCAGTAGTCAGAAGAGGAAGAGAATGGGTGGAGGAGGGCACAAAATAGGAAAGCGACTTCCCCGGTATTGTCTGATGCTCCAGAAGAGTCTGGTTCACTTCACCACCATGACATTGGCTACTGGTGAGTCTAGAGTCTCTGCAGGCCCTCTGCAACCTCAGTCCAGCTGTGAGGAAATTATGCCTCTTGTAATTGTTTGCCACGGGTACTTAAGGAAAAAAAACTTGGGTTGTAAATTGTTTTTTCCTCTTCACTGCTTATCAATTCAGTCAGGGTGATTAAAAAAGCCATTTTCCTTGGTCTGCACCAGCTGAGCAGACACTGGTGAATTGCAGCCACCACGCTTGTTTTCCTGCTCTCCATGACCATCACCTCAGAAGAAGCTGCCTGCTGTGGGAGTTGTAATCACAGCAAGCTTTGACCACCCTCCCCAAACACTTGGTGAATTGTCTAGGGCACGACATGCTCATGCCACACAAATGACTACAGCTGTCAGATGCTGGCTTCCGATTTCAAAGCCTCCAGCCCTCCTGCAGAAGGGCAAGCACTCTCTAGCTTTGGGAGAGACAAACTCTACCATTCCCCAGGAGCTCTGGAGGTCAGGCTTTCATCCTGATGCCTTGATGGATCAGGCTGCCTCCCCCACCTTTCTCTTCTGTCCCTCTTTTCCTGGGGACTGTAGAAGACCATAAAATGCTTTGATAATTAAGCAGAGAAAATTTCCACAACCCATAAAACATAAAAGGAAACACTAAGCCAAATTTAGCTCTCAAATACCTTTCAAATAACTTGTATTTAATGCATGGTAAAGGTGTTTGGTCAGTGCTCTTGAACAAACAAATCTCAGAGCCTGGTTTATTGTGTGTCCAGGCTCACTGTAGCCATTCTGAGAGCGTTCTTTGGTTCAGGTTTCCATCATAAACTGCAATGTGGAAACCAGCAGAGGTAAAATAAAGAGCTGACCTGAAACTTTGCCCAAACCACAGAGTGGAGATAAATTGTTCTTTTGAAATTTGAAATAATTTTTGCTTGTTTATATAATTTTTTCTCAGTCAAGAGTGCAAGAAATTTGGTAAAGGCTGGCACTAGCAGCAGGGAGACAAATTTGCAAGTCTGGAAAAATTTGGAGAATAGCCTGAATAGTGTTTGGAAATGACAGATGGTGTTTGGTAGTAACTATGTCAGATGAGTTTGGTTAGAAATTACAAGCATTCACAAAAGTCAGTGGCACCTGCTGGGCACTTCAAAGTTTTGAATGCAGGAAAAAAAAAATGAGCATGGACTTCTTTAAATTTGAACCATCATGTTTCACATACCTCTGCCATGGGTGGAAATGGCTGTCCTGAGAACTTGTTTTATGGCTGGCCTATAGCTGAATTGCAAACTGCTCTGAATTTTTTGGGTCCATCATGTGTTATGGGTAAGGTAACGTGTTTGGCCTGTTCAGCTTTACTCTGGCCCATGCTTGGAAGTTAGTCACACACCTGCACAGCAAGGAGCTACCACCAGTATCTGGCTCAATGCACAAAGGAGCCCAGAAGAAGCCACAGAAGCCTTTGAGAGGGCTTGAGAGGTAGAAGCAGTCTCAGATATTTGGCCACCTCTTCATATTCTAAGTGGTGGAAAAAACACCAACAAGTTTAGAACTTCCTTTTTTTAGCTCCAGCAGACAGTCTTTGCAGTCAGGAGGAAATGTGCTTTGCAATGGGAATACCACTGATGGGCTGGGATGTTTGTGGGCACAGAAGATTTCAACTTTTTTTTTTTTTTTTTAAAGCAAGGTATCATATTTCTATGAACTAGCAATTACCTGCCTTGGGTTGGGGAGTGTGGAGCTATAGTAAGAAGATGAGAACACAACAATGATGAGGAACAGAGGTCTGAAGTGGGGTATCCAGATTAGAAAGATTAAGAAAATAGGGGATATGGGGTCAGGAATTCTGGCTACTGAGATGTAATTTTTCTTCTCCTTACTCTTTATGAGAGACTTCTTACAGCAGCCCATGTGATAACTTGTTTCTGTGCTGCCTAGTTAGATGTTTGCAAGGCCAAATTAAGGTGCCAGTGTTAAACTCTTAAGGTTTGTGTTGTTTGAAATCTGTTATTGTTGGCATCTTTTTATGGTGTTTCCAATAATAACTTGCTTCAGATTTCCTCACTGCAAAGCTGGCAGCAGGCGTTCTCAGTGGAGACCAATGTTGTTTGCAAGGTAGAGGTTCACTCCCTTAGCTTTAGGCTGACTAATCTGCCTAAAATAAGCATCTGTGTTATAACATCCTGGCCTGATAATTCAAAGGCAAAATACAATTCCCTCTGCCTTTAAAATTAATTTTGTTATTTTAGGAAGGTTTATAGCAGTGTCAGGATCAGCTCTTGCAAGTTTACTGAGTTAACATTGTGTAAATTCCAGAAGGAATGCACTTAAAGGAAAGCCTAATTAACTCAGCTTTTAGTTAGACTATAATGACTGGACAAGATTAATATGTGAGTCAGCCTTTATTTCCTGAAGCATCCATTTATTTCTGTGTTTTAAGAGGCAGGTACCGTATTTCTGTGAACCAGCAGCTGCCAACTAAATCTCTAGCTGCGCTTCAGTAAACTGCCAGACATTTTTTAGTGAATTTCAAGTGAGATGAACCTCTGGGAAAGCTTTGTGCTAGGGAATTTTGAGTGTGTGTGTGAGACTGATAATGTTTTACTTTTAAAATGAAACATTAACAGTGATAAATATTGTGCTCCAGTTGCATGTTGAATGACTGCAATCCAGAGGTTACAGACAGACGCCTAATGCCCCAAGCATTCATCAGAGCCAGCCAGCTAAGTTGGGTGATGCTTCTTACATGTATGCTCAAGCACAGCCATTAGCCAGGGAGACTCTTGTTTTAAAGACTATAAAGTGAATTTAGGGGAAAAATGCATTGCAGATGTCTTTTTCTAAATTAAAAAACCTGGGAGCTTTTTGCTGCAGTGTGTTGAAGGACTGCAGGTCAAGACCTTTTACATCCTCTAATATAAGTTATTGCTTCATCTTAAAATGAACTTCATATGCTTCCAATGATCCTAGGTCATTTCCTTTAGACAGAAATCAGCATGGTGTCTAATATTCTAAGTGAGGATAATTGAAAGTAGGCCCAGGCATAACACAGTGAAAATTCCATCCTAGTTAATTTTAAGGAGCAAGATGGTAAAGAATTTAATTGAACACAGCGTATTTCAACAGGTTTGGAAACGAGTGTTGGATAAAAAGGAAATTGCAGTAAAATTGCATAAATTTTCTTTAAAGTTTTGTTAATAAAGCCCTTACAGGTATAGTAGCTTAAATATACCTGTGCCTCTGTATTTTTTTCTTTTGAGATCTTCAACTAATTGAAGTTTTAGTGTCACTCTATTGTATACGTACCTTCCTCCTTGCATTGAAGACACTGCCAAGATTTCCATGGATATTAAAATCAGACACTCTTCTCTTATGTAGCTGGAAAATATCAAAGTATTTTAATGCTAAGTTCAATAGAAATGTTGGTTCCAGACTCAGATCTGATGGATCCTTACAGAACACAGAGCTTCAGCTCAGGAATGGTAATTTTCATTTCTTCTGTCCTTGGTGGGAAATGAGAATGTCCAAGGATTTGATTCAAAATGTCTAAAATAAGCTCATGCTGTTGATCTGTCTTTCTGGACAAGGATGTCTCTATTAGGCTTAGAAGCCTAATTTCCATTTCCCCCCCACCTCCACCCCCAATCCTGATCTCTGTCCTGGAGAAATGCAGAGAGCAGAAATGGTGCTTCCCAACAAATTAGCAGTAACTTAGCAAAGTCAGGTATAATAATCAGTAAATAGGTTATTTAATGTTATGAATTTTCATCAGGTATCAAAAAATGTGTTTACTTTGTTCATTGGTTAGAAACATCATATATCTGCTTCACTGATAAGTGGACAAAAAATACAAGGCTCAGATGTCACTTTACACTTTTCGTCTGAGTGTTTTCATCTGCTGAAAGCATAAACAGAGAGGGTAATTCAACAGAATTTCAGTATCACTCAGCTTTGATTAAAATCTTAGCTTACATTCTTTTTTTAAACAGTCCTTTTTATCTATGGAAAATCTTAGGGAACTTTACAAATGATATTCAACAGTATTGTATCATAAGGTACTTTAAAATGTCACTATCTCCTTAATTACCAGGAAATCAGGGATTTTTTTCCTAATTCAATAGTAGAATAATAAAAGTGAAGATATTTAACACAATGTTTAAATTGGAGGGGTGATTTGAAAAAAAAGACTATGCTAATTAAACTTTCTTGCAATACAAGTGTATTTAAAAGAGTGCTCATTAATAGCTGTGCTGGAACAAAATTTTCATTTAATAAGCTCTTGAATTAGAGATTTATCAGAGTAAAAATGTTAAGTAGTTGGAAATTGGAGGACACAGAATTGGCTGCTGCTGTGGCTCTGATCTTGGCTCAGCTCTGCTCCATGGTTTGAGAGAGATTCCATGTTTATGACATGCTTGAGACATGGTAACATTACAAGCAGTGTTCTGCACAAGAGAAACCTTAGGATATCCTTCTTGTGCCTGGGAATAAAGCATGTTTGATTTTTCAAGGAAACCAAAGTAAAGATGCATGTGAGAATGGAGATGAATTGACAAATAGTATTCCAGTAAGAATAAACACTTGGAGATCTGAAGCTGGGCTGCTGTTGTCCCAAGAACATTCTAAAACTGAGATTACTGCATTGCAGAAGCATAATACTGCAACTGTGTAGAAGGAAAACATCTCATTATCAGTTCAAATAAATTCTCTGGGTGAAGGAATAATTTTACACATTTTTCAAGTAATGTTATCTCCCAGAATTTCCCACCTCATCTAGGAAAATGGAATGAAGTGTTGAGATACGTAGCCTAGGAGCTACATATCTCAGACCATAGGTTTGAAAGATTGACAGCTGTGCTGTCCATACAGTCAGAGCATAGGGGCTTCTCTGTGGGCTGAATTTGCAGGTCCCACTTTGTCCCTGTTTGAATAAAGCTCTGTTATAAGACAGCATATTTTGGACAAGGAAGAGCAGCAAAAACTTTGGGGCTTGGTCCACTGGCATGCAAGTGCTTTGAAAATGCTACGTTTTTTATAGAGTCCTGAGACACTTCAGAAAAAGGCAATAAAAAAATCACTGAAAACTTATGAAGAGCAAAGAGATTCAAGATCTGGAGACATTCAGAGAACAAATTTAAATTAAGTTTGGAATTGGGTTTTGAAAATCTAATGATATTAGGGAGCCATCAGAGATGGTTTTTTTGTGGTTTTTTTTGTGGTTTTTTTTTTTTTTTTTNTTTTTTTTTTTTTGTTACTTCTTGTAGTTTGCAACATCTCAGCTTTGGCAGTGAACAGCAGGAAATTATAGAGGAGATAATTGTAGTATAGTAACATACTCATAACAAACCCACAAAATACTAAAAGTTATACATTTCCTTTTATGAAATGTTCCTTGAGACTCACATCAGCAAGACAGATTCTGTGTGGGTTTCTTTGTTTTCTTTTGAATGCATAGACACAAACAGGTTAGGTAGCCTGAAACAGTTGGAATGTCTTTTACAAGCAGCTCTGGCCAGTCTACAATTACAGCAGCAAATGCCCAACTCATCAGCTTAGTTAAAATAGGAACAGATCTTTATTTTATGCCTTGTTTTGTTGGTTGAACTGGTGAGACCTTGGAGTGCAGGTGCACACCTAACCCAAGTCCTTATTTTGCTTCAGCCAAAATCTCGACCCGTATTGGAACCACCCAGATTACTCATCCTTGTACCCTGATCCTCAGTGGAAGGAAATTTGACCATATATGAGTCTGGGAACTAAACCTATTTTGTCAAAGCTGTGTTGTGGAAAGGATTGGGAGTGTGTTGTCTCTTTTCACTTTTTTTTATGCATGATAACGCCCTTCCATATTGGGACTTCACCTAGTTTTTCACATAGCTTGTTCATTGATGCCAATGCAGATGGTGAAATAATGGTTAGCATCCTTCTCCAGCTGTTTTCACCTGGTTTGTTGTCCCTGCACTGTGGTTTGCTAGTGATACTGAGGCATCTTTTTTCCTGAAGGAAAATTTACATAAAAAGCATAGTCAACAGCAAATGATTAATCTGTCTTATGTGGGCAGAACTTCCAGGTTTGAAACAACTAGTGGGGGTTCACTCCCCAAAAAGCTGAATGTTTGGCTGAAATGTTCTCTCTAACATTCTGAATTTACTCTTTCTGATTGCTTAGAAGTGTTATTTATTGTGTTTATTGTGATTGATTCTTTGATTTTAAAAATATCATCTTCATGAATTTCACTTCATGTAGTGTCATGCAACATCTACTGTAAAATTGTAATTGCTACTTATTTTTGTTAACAGTTGTTGTATTCCTCTCAATTCTCTTGAAAGTCTTTATGGCTTTGTTTGATGGAAATTTGTAAAAGTACAAAGCTTGTTATCTATGTCACACTTTTTGTTTCCTACATGATTCTCCTTTTTGTTTATGTATCAGTAATCTCAGCCATTCTGATCTTTATGTGACCAATTTAGTTGTTCATTGACAGAGATCACGCAAATAGCAAAACAGATTTTAACCTTTCATAATATTTTGGAAAAAATGGACGGACATGTTGATTCAGACCTGTAAGTGTTGAGAATGTACATGATTATGGGATAACTGGGGTTCTCACTATGTCTGTGCTGAAATATTCCAAGCGACTGCAGGCTTCGAATATATCCAGTTTCATCCCCAAAGAATGAGCCTTGAATTCTGAGGGCTGAGCTGAAAACATAATGGAAAGCTTATGAGAAGCTCAGTATGTAAACTAGAAATTCTTCATTGCTCATTTTTCTCTGCTGGAGGGTGGGGAAGAGGAAGAAGAAACAAAAGCCTGCAAAATAATATTGCAAACACTTGAGAAGACAATTGAAATCCTGGTTTCAATAAAATCCTTCAAAAGAATCATTTGGGCTACAGGGAATCTCTTCCCACATTTTTTTAGGAAACTGGAAACACAACGTAGCCTTTAATTGGTCCTGATAACATTCCCCCAAAGAAGCCTGGATAATGCTACACAATTTGTGCAGATTTTAGGTATTTGGCTGCAAGAGCTATCTTCAAAAAGAGCTGAACAATGTTGAATTGGCAGCCTCACTTGGCAAAATCTCCTTCATTAACAAAACAACCCTGAAGGTAGCCTGGTAGAAGTTTTTGAAGATCAGTAACACTAATGAGAGAAACTGTCTGCAGTCAACCTGAAGGTCGTATGATAATTTCGGTTGGCCTCAAATTCAGCCTCCTGTTTGAAGCCAGGTCAGCTCTGAGATTAGTTGAGGCTACTCAACTATAAAGGAATAAAGTCTAGGAAACTCCAAGGAGTTGAAATTGTTATCACCCTACATGCTATAGTGGAGTTTATTTTGCATGGTAGCATTTTTACCTGTTGAGCAGACACATTGCCCGTGAGTGCACATAAGAGAATTGTAGAGTATGATGCACAAACAACTGGAAATAGTCCAGACTTCCAGTTTCTGAGGTGAAGGGAAGAGGGAGGGAGCAGACAGTAGCTTTTGGGTCTTGAAGGCCAAAAGCCAGTTGCAGTCTTGGAGCCATCCATCAGCATGGGCCCTTCTCTTGAGTGACACAACTCCTTTAAATCAGTATTACTTATTTTCCTCTGGTTAGGCCTGTATTATGTGCAATGCAGGGCATTGGTGAGTGCAGAATATCTGAGCCACCGGCTGCTGCAGCCACAGGAAGGGTGCTGCAGGTCAGGGGCAGCATGAGAGGAGAGGGACAGTCCCAAGGGCTGCAGCATCTCCTCACCACACTTCTGGTCCCCTTTCGTGGTGGACCGAGCACATCTTTGTACCATTCCTTTGCTTGGAGCTCTTCGCTGTTTTGCCACAACACAAACACAAGGAATGTTAAAAGCGATTATTCAGGGACGTTTAATGAGCTCTTTGAATTCTTCTTGGTGATGTGTTTGATTTCTTCTTTAATCAAAGCTGAATTCTTGTGCTGGCAATTGCTACAAAGCTCTCATCCTATGATCTCATCACCTTGGTTTTTGCTTGATAATAAAAGTGTCTTTCTTGACAAAGAAGATAACGTATTACCAGGGTGACTTAATCTACCCCTGCTCTATTGAGGACTAAAATTTAATGTTTTCAGATCTAAATGACGACATGAATGCTTTGTCTCTTTCACTAAACCACGATTTTCTTCCAACTTTTTATTTAAAATATATTAACTGAAGTTACTTCTGACTGTCCAGTCTACTATTTATGCATCTTTATTGATCACAAATATGTGATCAGTGGAGCTGAGCAAATGCAAAGGTAATAGCTGACTTTTTGGGCTAATATTTAAACTGGGCAATAAATAATCGGAAAAGTAAGATGCATTTCTTAGATGTTCTACTTCTGGTGTAATTTGAATTTCTGTGGTCTCTTATTTGCCAGCCTGAACTGACTCATTTGAAATTTGCCTGACATTTTTCTGGCAGACATGCATCTGAAAATGTTTCAGGGTTTTGATTTTTCTCTTGGCATTTTGCTGCTAGTCGGAATTGAATTTTTGCGGAGAAGGAATTTTGCTCCATAAAAAAGTAGGATACCACTTAGTTTACTAAGTGAGAGCAGTTACTACTCTTGGGTTTATACCTACAGCATCCATAGGGAATGTACTTCACCCTGTACAGTTTTGAGAATGACCTCAAAAGCAGTAAACTCCAAGTTTAACTGCTGCTGCTTTACATGTGCTCTACAGGAAAGCTGAGGATAGCCCAGCTGGTGTGCTCAGCCATGTGTTGAACTGCCAAAGAGGCTATTAACAACATACTGGCTGTCTAGATGTCCTCCAGTACATTGTCCTGTCACAGTTCCAGGAAAAAACCTTCTGATCAAGCATGTTGGTTTGTTCCCAAGTTTCTTGCCTGCATAGAAATTGTGCCTGTGGCCAGGTATAACCCTTGCAGAATACCCAAAACCACCCCCACAAACAAGTGTCTAGATAGTTAGAAAAAGTTTGAGGGAATTCTTTCATACATGGAATAAATGCCTCATCAACATAGTAGCTTCTGCCCAATAATAGACACAGCTGTGGCTTTAATTCAGCACTTTCTGGCAGATGCCAGAGTACACAATAAATTGTTATTCAATAGAGCAGAATTTGGCATATGAATTAAGGTGAGCAGTTTTATAGCATTATCCAGAATAAATTTCCTACTGCATGACATACTCCCTTAGGAATGCTTCCAAAGAGGCGGCTGCAAATTTTCCCTTAGCAAAATTTATCTATGGTGGGGTCTGTTCATTTTCAGAGATTTAATCTTCACAAGCAACTTCAAACCCCTATAAAAAATTCAGTTGTTTACATAGATAATACTCTGGAACAGACCAACTTGTACTATCAGATTAAATTGCATTTCGATTGTGCCTTTCCAATGGCTCTGAAAGATACTGCAAATACAAATTAGGTTTCACACTAGGACTGTAGAAACCACTATTGCTGTCTTTTGGGGCTGGCAGAATTAGAAATGCTGTGACCTGCTAGCCCTTAATTCCAAGTCCAGATGCCCTGCACCTCAACCAGCAGAAATTCTGCCCCTTCAACAAGTCATTGTTGTTGCTGGTTAAAATGAACTGGGTTTGTTTTTTACAGTACATTGCTCTGGTGGCATTTTGTTGAAAAGTTGATATCATTTGTGGTGTCAGTAAAGATAAGTCTGCTGTAACTGACTGTGAGCCTTTCCTGTGTTCATAATTTAGTTTGAAGAGATGATGATTAAATGATAACTATGGCTTGCATTTTCTACACTGGTATTCACTTCACCACTAAACCAGTGTCAAGGCACTGCCTGTACTATTACTTCAACCTTTTTTGTAGCAATTCTTTTTAAATTTAGTGTGTGCAAAGCGATACATTCCAATGAGAAACCATTGTTACTGTGGGCTAGTTTTGGAAATTCCATTTGTTCAGCTGTAAAAACAAAAAGCAGAATAAGTTATCTGATAATTAACAGAGCAGCTGTTTTGGGGGAGGGGGGTTTGATAGTTTGTTTTTAAATCATATTCCTACCTTACCTGAAAGTGGAATTATGTAATAATTGGAGAATTAACATTTACACAATTCATAAGAGCACCTGTAACTTTATATTTTGCCTAGGGCAGTCTTGGTTTTTTCCTAGTGCCTGCTATTTGTGGCCTAAGCAATGACATGTTGTCAAGCAAATGTGAGAATTGGAAAGACAGTGGATGAAAAATATGTTTGGAAGTGCATGGTTCCCTTTTGACTTGTTCTCAGTCTTTCTCATCCCTCTGTTTCAGTACCTTCTTCTTGAGGCTCCTTTCCTGTTGTGTTTAAATATCTTTTATGGAATTCTCTGCATGTTGGTCTGATTGGTTTTGGACCCCTCTTGCTTTTAGTCCCCATTACACTACGTATCAAGGAGACACACAATTTTGTCATTAGCTGTGTTAAAAAGGACTTCAGCAGCTTGTGTTAACTGCTGCTTGATGGGATCATGTAAAGTTTAACATTTCTCTGTTCACATTCTCTATTCCCATCAGAAATTGCAGATTTTTCATATCTGCCACTTACTGTCTCTTTTCCAGGCTTAATTTTTTTCCCTTGTGGAGAAATTATTCTGTATTTGCTTCTATCCTAATGGTGTTTTTTTGTACCTCTTCTATTTTAATATATCTCGTTTCAGTGACAAGCTCTGTCCTCATCAATCAAGCCACAGACTCATCACAAGTTCATACCACTATAAAGACATTGATAGAGATGTCTTCTATTTCCAATTTCTCAATTATCTTCCTCTAAGTTTAGTAGCCTCTAAAAAGTTAATATTCTTAAAAACATACTATTGTTACATATTCTAAGTTTCTTTTCTAGATCCTTCTTGAATGATAATTAGCCCATCTTTCGGCTTGTGTAGTTAAAATTAATATTACTGATATATTTTACTTATCTTTTATGATGTGTACAACTATCTAAAATCTTATTGATCATCCATTCAGAAGTCTTTTGGTAATTTTCTGCAGTGTGTTTTAATTTATAGGATACTGAGAAATTTTGTATTATGAATAACCTTTACTAACTCTTTGGCCTCTGCTATAGATCTGTTTTGGATAGGTAGAGAAGTAGAGATCAAAGAGCAAATCCTTATCCTTGAAAGTGGCTGTTTA
>VZRH01006479.1:46529-64796 GCA_013397555.1 Urocynchramus pylzowi
AGCTTTTTTTTTTTTTTTTTTTTTTTTTTTTTTAAGGTTACTAATTAGATTCTCTCCAGATTTAATATATTTATCCTTTTCCATAACAACTTAGCTTCTTTACATTTCTCTCAAAATGTTAAAGACTTTTTGGGAATAAAAATATAATAAATTAAATTAATAATTTAATTCACATATTTATTGTTGTCTTCAAAGATCTGCAATGCATCTAGGAATGCATCTAGACAGCCCTCTATAAAAACCAATTTCTTCTCTGTTGTGAGGTACTTATGGATATATCTAGTATTCAAGTTCCAAACAATCTGCCTGACACAGAAACCTAACTAATGGTCTGAAGTATCCTGTATTTCCTTGATCCTTAGACCTGTTTATAAGTTTTATCATCTGTGCAGCCTTCCTTTTCTTCTGGGCTGGGTGCCTTTTGAAGCCATTGAAATGATAAATCACATACTTAGGATTTTGTATATTATTTTGTCTAGGGCTGCTGGTTGAATAGCATCTGATCTTACAGACTTGCTACTGTTTTATTGACCTGCTCTAATCCCCTGCCACTGCCACTTCACTTAGAGATTTCAGGCTTGCTTCACACATAAAACCTGTCTGAGCTTTTTCCTTATAAACACCAACTCAGATAATTCAATTAGCTTTTCTGATACAGTCTTGAACTTTTCTTTTGCACCTCTGTTATTTATTAGTCACACAAACTCTGGCTGTGTTTGCAAGACTTTGAGATTAATTGGGATGCCTGTACCAAGTTGTACTTCAAAATGTTTTTGTGTTTCATTTTGTTTTTGCATTTAATATGTAACTTTCGTACTATTTTTGATTTTTTCGCTTGGACATGACCTCCACTTTTGAGTAGTATCTTTCTACATTTAGCAGCCTCCTCTAGTCTGACATTTAGCAATGCCACATTGTTATGGTCTTGTTCAAAATGTTTTTGAAGAGGTGCTGAAAAAGTTTTTGAAGCTTCCACTGAAACCCTAGTAAAAAAGTTTTAGATAGTCTCCTGGCTGACTTCAGGTGCATTTCCCTTTTAGCAGCTTACCTCATTTTCCTTCTACGCTCCCACTTTTATGCAGTTTCTTAAGTGATAGTGGAGTAGGTTTTTCCTCTTCCCCCCTTATTCCTACAAGGATCTTGAATTTGAATATGTTATGATGACTAGCAATCATGGAGATCCTTTACAAGAAATTTTAAGCTGACTCCTGAGGATTGTTTGGAACTAGGTAAAAAAGTGCTCCTTGTTCTGAAAGGTCTCTGACTGGTTGCTCCATGAGGCAGTCATTTATGCCATGTGAAAAATAAACAAATCAATTAGCTTTTTGCCTCACAACCCACTGAGTTAGTTTTCTGGCTTGCATGGGAGTAACCAAAGTCTCCCATGAATATTAGAATATCCTGGGCAATTTTTAATACAGGGGGATCTTGTGGCTAAGGCCTCCTTTTCGTCTGCTTATTGACTGATTCCAGATTTACTACAGTTCATTCTTCCATCAGTATGACTTCATTGGTCACATCTGGGTGATTTGTATTCTGACCTCACTGATTTTTCTTTCTTCTGCCAAAATTTGGAGATGATTTGGAAGTGATTTTAGTCCAGGTCTGGTTGTCTAATTTCATACAAGAAGTTTAAGAGTCTTTATTTACTTAGACTGCTCTTCGTGGTTTCTTCCCTGGATGTCTTGGCCTTTATTCTGTACCTTCTTGTGGTGTGTTTTGGCAAAAGGATGCTATAGAGGTCCTGAACTATTGTGGGAATTGCATACCTTAGGGAGACCTAGTTAACCAGCTGAGGACCTCAGCTAGCATGAAAAGTGAAGGAAAGAGGCAGTGGTTAGAAGAAAAGGGGAAAAGTTTAGTGGTTCTCCTCCCACTTTTTCTAGTCATCCATCGAGGAAGAGGTGAATTCCCAGGACTCAGAGAGCAGAAGAGGTCTGCGAAAGTTACAAGAAAAGAAGAGACTGGGAATGGTCTGTCTTGAAAAGAATTTCTTACTTAGTGGTTTGATGTGGTTTTAATCCCATACCCTAAAAGCATAAGGGGCTCGAGGGACTGGTTTCTCTACATGTTTAGAGAGTGAGAAAATCTGGTTGCCTCAGTGGGGGATTGCAGCCATCAGCAACCCGAGAAAACCACTAATAACAACCTATTCTTAAAAACACGTTTATTTGTTTGCTTTTTCTTCTAGGATCAAATGGGGCAATTGTTTCTGACTCAATAAAACGTCTCAGATTTTTTTGTTTGATTGCATGTTTCATCCTTGTGAAGTACTTATTCACTGAAATGAGATGATCCAACTTCAGGTCCTGATGGGCTATTGAGTTCCTTCTTGACAACTTGACCTTCTGGCTTCCCGACCTGACTGATGATAGGAAACCAAAGAGATTTAGAGAAGCCAGAGCTCCCATTTCCAGGGGTGAGCACCTTCAGTGTTTTAATGAGGAATTTGCCCCCATATACCTGCTTCTTCCTGGCCTGTTGTGGGTGATCTTAAGTTTCCCAAGGCAGACTCCTTAACCTACCTCTGGCAAGTCCAGAAAACTTGGACAGCTTCACAAAACTGGTAGGGGATTCCCCTTCACTGCGGGCTTTCATTTTCCCTTTCCATTGTCAAGCCAAGATTCCAGAAGTATTTTTTAATGTCCCATTGATGAGAAATTTTGGGGTCTGTCACCCCTCATAGGCAGTACCACTGAGAATTCAAGAGTGAAACATAGTGGCTGGCATATTTGAGGTTTGGAAGGCTCCTAGGATGTATGGAGAAATGTTGCAACAGAAGTCAGTGTAGTGTGAGCCTATAAACCGCATGTGTGTGTGGCTGCTGCTGCTGCTGCTAATGATCCTTGTGACAGGACATTGATACAGTTGGAACTCGGAAAGGGTGAAGGCTCTGTGCTAATACTGCTTGTTTCCTACTTTTCATCTGCACTGATAAACAGGAGATAAAGATCTGCCTGCCGCAGGGGACTATGTTATACCTCGCTAGAAAGAAAAGGGGAAAGAGAGACTGAGGGCGGGTTTTATTCTATTATTTTTTAATCTACATAAGAAAGTAAAGCCATCTGCCTGGAGCAGCCTCCCTGCTGCCCCAGCATGTACACAATCTGCAGAATCAGAGCATTCACAATGGGAATGCTTTATTCCGTGGTCCCAAAGGGCTATTCCATGGTTACAAAGCAAATTAATTGGGTTTGAAAAATTGTTATAAGCTGGATTTGTAAAGGCATGGGGGTTTCATTAAGTTACCAGAGCAGCTTATTGTGCCATTAGAAGTCAGTGCTAATATCTGTTCACCACTGTGGATGCAAGACTAATCTTTACTCTATTGGCTACCTCTTAGCTAAAGATGCTGATATAGGAAAAACGAATACAAAGGAAAAAAAAGGCTTCTTTGAGCATGAAAAAAAAAATTTCTATTTTATGTGCATATTCTCTTTTTCCTTTTCATTGGTAGTGAGAAAAATGAGATATGGGATTGCATATGGAAAAAACACCTGTCCTAAACAGGCACAATCGGTTTGGATAAATGTTTTGGTCAGTGAATGCACAACAATTTGCCTGTTTGAAATAACCCCTAAATTTATGAGTGGAAAGTTAGGGGAAGAAACTGATTGTTTGTTCTTTTAGGCAGTTTACAACATTTCTTTGACAACACTTTGTAGTTGCTCTTACTTCAGTTAAATCAGATGCTTTCTCCATCTGTTGTGAATGTGGGCCTTCCATACATGAAAAAAAAGAAATGAGAAACTATGTATGTGAGTGTATATATACATACATATATATTTGGTGTAAAAATCCCCAAAGATCCCTGCCAACTTCTGTAGTTTTAGAAGTGGGCAGAATTCTTGAGACCACGCTTCAGCTGTGATTTCTAACTGAGCTTAATTGAACACATTTTGATTTTGTGTTTTATCTTCAAAATCTATCACTCTGACAGGAAGTGTGAAAGGACTGAGAAAAATGGTGTTTGCAAAAAGGACATTTAATGCAGGCAGGTTGGTTTTTTTTTTTTTTTAGTCCTTTGATTTTTCCTTTTTGTCTTTCTCTAACTGTGCAAGTCCATAATTTCAATGATAATGATAAGGTCGCAGAAGGGGTCACAATGTGGGTAGAATAACACCTCCTACTATTTTAGAATCTGAGTTATTTCTGTGAGAAATATTCATATACTAAAATCAAGAGGTGTGTGATGGTTTTGCACTGTCTTGTATCTATTTTCCCTTTGATATTAGCTGAGCTTTGAGAGGTGTAAGAGAAACTTGAAATTATTGTGTATTTTAATGGTGCAGTTTGTGCTCATGGGGATATTTTGGGAGGTGAGTCAAACGCTTTCAGTACTTTTAAAATAAAGCACATATATTTTGAGCAGTGGACAGCTCATTTTTGAAGAGCTTAAAACTGATGGTCAGGCATGAACAACTGCAGGTGTTAAAGATAGTTTTAATATTATAACCATAAGACCAACGATGTCCTATAAAAAAAACAAAAAACATTTGTCGAAATACACTTTTAAAGGAATGCTTGAATCTTTTTGGTGAGGGTAGGCCTCTGATCCCCCTTCACAAAGGACAATACTTTCTGCTTCAGCACCATGCAAAAAGTAAGTTTCTCATTTTCATGACATGTGCTACTTCTGAACATTGGTCTGATATAATCTTTCCTCCTCAATTCTCTTTGGAATAAATATTTGTCTTTTAATATGAGCCCTTCAACTCCCAAAACTATGAAGTGACATTATTTCTGTAGGTCATGGACAGCCAGGCCCCTAGAATCAGTAGTTATAAGCACTGGTAGACCCTGAGGTTCACCCTTCTAAACTGGAAATCTTCTAGTGGTGAGCAATGGGTATATATATATTTAATTTTTTTAAAGCTTATTAGGACATTTAATATAGATGAACAATAATAAGAAATTATTTTTATAATGTGTTCTGCCCCTTCTTCTCCCCAGTTTCTTCCCCTTTAAAATGTTTTTGCTATTATAAGTTAATATAAAAAATGTAAATGAATAATTCCTAGACAGATATGTAAAATAGGAAAACCAAGATATTTTTATTCTGCTATGAATTAAAAGTATACTTTCCTTCTGTGATCATTGTTATTTCATTCATGAAATCAACTATTTATATGAATGAATGCTATTAAAAATCTGAGTTTAATTTTCTCGGTGCACTCCATTTTTCTGTTGTTTCACCCAAAGTATGTGCTTCAAATGAGCTGAAGAAATATTGAACTGCCACTGAGGAGAAAAAATGGGCTTAATATTTGAATTTGTTATTGACAGTGTTAAGTTACTTCAAGTGGTGAGTGATAGTGTGTGGGATAACATGACTATTGATTTTTTCCCCTGTAACACTCCCTTCCCACCCTCCATTTGTTTTCTGGTTGAGAAGAGGACTGACAAGTGTCAGAGTGGAAATCAATCTGCCTGGGTCTGAGACACTACCACAAGGCCAGGAAGAGTGGCAGTGCCAGTCTGGACCTGAAGTCCACCTTGCCCAGTTGTGTCTCAGGCAGTGATGATAAGCAGGGACATTTGGATGAGTAGGCACTGGGCAAATATTTGTAATATTAATTGCCCTCTCCCTTTTGAAGCCTTTTCTGCCTTCAGTGCAGAAAAGCCTTGTAGCCTTTTCTGCCTTCAGTGCTGCTCCTCTCTCTCCAAAATGACTGTGCAATTTGAAGGGTGTGAACCAAGGGTTGATACAGGAGCATTGAAGAGATTTTGCTTTGTTCTCTCTTCCTTTTTTGATTGTTCCTGACATTTTCCCTTTGCTTTTATAGAACCATCTATCATAACTGAGGTCTTGCTCCAGAATGCTAAATGTTATTTCAGAAACTACCTCTGTCTGTGCAGATCCAGGGTTGTCTTTCCCCACTACACATCACTTCACAGTTATACACAATAGATTTCAGCTGCTGTGTTATTGCTCAGCCATTCTGTCTTGTCAGACTCTTTCGTAATTCTCCACAGTCTGCTCACGTTCCTGTTCTTCTGCATAACTTCGTGTCATCAACAGTCTTTCTTTACCTCAGGCCTTGTTCCCTTTTCTAACATCTGTGTATATTAAATAGCTCATTTCTCAGCACCCGTGCCAGTAAAACTGAACTGGTGACCTCCCTCTGTTGTGAGAAGTGGCCACTTATACTCCATTTCCCATCTTTTAATTGATTTATTCTCACAAGGACTCTCCTTATCCTGCAGTCACTTTGCTTCCCCTGTCTTCCCAAGCTAAAAGACTCTAGAAATCTTGGTCTGTAGCTTCCTTTCTGTGGAGTTACATGTTACCTCCACGTGTCCATCTGTCACCAGAGTCACAGATGCCCAGGCAAATCACCACTGCATGCTCTTTCCCCAGGCTTCCTCAGACCCTGCCCAGGTTTCCGCTGAAATCCACCACCTTTCTTCTCGTAAGACAGGGTCCCCCGTGGTCCCATCCAAGGTCATGCACCCTGTTGTTTATTTGCCTGATGATTGAATCTTCCACTGCTGCAACCTGGTTCTTCCTATCTGGTCTTTGATCTTCCCCTTTCTTTAACTTCCTTTGAAAAAATCTGTCCTTGGACTTATGAATGTAGCTTCCAGGAATTTTTTGTTTGGTGAAGCTTTGTTTTGAATAGGGAGAGGAGGGCCTCTTCTGTCACTTCCTCTGGAGACCCTTCCCAAGAGCCAGGTGCTGCTCCTGAGCACGCATCAAGCTCTCCCTGTGAGGGTTGGCAGTATGCAAACTGATACACTGCTTTGCAGGCATGTGTTAGTAAAAGGGGTCAAGACCTGTGTAGAATATTTTTATAAAACCACAAGATAAAAGGATAAACTAATCTCCATACTTGGGTGTTTCATGCTTCCACATGGTTCTTTTGGACTCACTTTCATCATCTAGAATTTCTTCCCATATTTTGTACAGGGGACCCTTACAGGTTGTGGTATTCCATTTGTACCATAGCCTGTCAGATTTCACCTTGCCACAGCAGTGCTTCCAGACTACACATGCCAATATGCGAGGACTGTGAAAAATCCTGTCATTCCAGAAGAAACCTATTAGCTTCCAGGTATGAAAAGAATGAGCTAGAGGATTGGATCTTAGCTCAGAATGACTTGAGAACTCCAGCTAGAGAACTTATCTTTGCTTTTCTTCTCTATTTGCACGAAATTTTTGAAGAGAACTGATGGCGTTCTTCGTGGGGTCTGGCAGAAATATGTGGTGCAAACAGCTCTTGATGAGCATCAGGCACTTATATAGGCCTTTTTAGAGCAGTGAAAAACAATTGAATTATTAAAATAGTACCTAGAAAAGTTAAAGTTTGTTTTTTTTTTTCTAGAGGAAACCCCTCACTTTTATGTTAGTGTGTCAGACTGCTACATAGTACTGAGCAAAAACATGAAAGCCTAGTCAATGCCAGAGAAGATCTGGCACCTCTGCACTACCTGGCCTGATATACAGCAGCGCTGATTTACAGCTCAGTTGAGGTCTCTGGTGACACCTTCCTATGAAAGAAATACTACAAGTCAAGTCAGAAAATTTAAGAAATGTGATGATATGATGATTAAATTATTGAGTGGGTGAGTGTTCAATCTGCAGCAAAATATCTTTGAAATGTTAAATCTGTGAGTGCTCCTGGATGGCCTTTGGGGGAGCTGGGGAAGAAGGAGGGCAGTCAGGCAGTTTGAAACAAAGCATTCACACATACTTTGTTGTCAGCAAAGATGCTGGGAGAGTTAAATATCTGAGATGGAGTTCAACCATTGCTGGTAACAGGAAGCAACTGTACTTCTTATGGAGGCTGAAATAAAATCTAAACTATACCCAGATGCAGCTCTGAGCACTGAGAGGATGGCCTCCAAGAACTTTTCCCTAGTGTGCTGATGAGTGGCTATGACTTTCAAAGCCCTTCATGGCCTGGGGAGTGACTATCATTAGCTGCCTACTCTTTTTGGAGCACACTGTAAGCTTTTGGAGACCTAGGGTCCTACTGTATGTCTAATTTAGGATTTTCTGTGGTTTTCTTTTTCTTTTTTTCCTCCTTGTTTCTTTTTCTTTTATTTCTTTCTGTTTTTTCTTTTGAGGCTGGCTTTGAAAGACAATCTCTGTGTGCAGGGTCTGGTTGAAGACCCAAACCTGCTCAGCTGTGCTGTAGATTATACAGGTGGGAAGAAGCAGGGAAGGGCTTGAGATCTTTCCCTTCTAAGAAAAGAGGAAAAACAAAGCAAAGCAAAACAAAGACCAAAGGAAAGAAGCTGCTGGCTGTGTGCCACCCTGAATGGCCTCGTTGTTCTCCAGCTCTCTGGACCTAATTAAGTGACTCCATTTCTACAGGCGATGGCGAAGTCTAATGGCAGCGAGCAGAAGATCACTAACACATGGGGCAGGCCTGTGATGTGGCTTTCTAGAATGAGAGATTGCAGCTGCTGGAGGAGGACAGAAAGGATGAGGAGTACAGGGAGCAGAGGCAAGGAGGTCCCTCTGCAGAGACAAAAGTGGCAGACACAGGGAGGAGTTTTGTTTCTTCTCAGGAACGCTGGGAAGAATCGGGGAGAGTTTAATTTCAAAGTCCAACAATGCAGCCATGGCATTTGTTTCCAATTCAACAGGAATGAGCGTATGGTTTGAACAATTCTTTCGAGGTTCCTGGCAGGGGGAATATAACTCATCTCAGCTGGCTGTTTTAGGAGATCAAATGACACAAAGATTTTCACTCAAAGCCTAGGGTATCCTTCTGGCAGCCAGAGACCAGGCACATCTTCACAGATTCACCATTAGCTCTAATGGGGACCAAGAGCTGCGTGCTGTGTAGAAAACTGCTTGCTTACAAAACAATCTTATTGCTGCCAGATGTTGGCTCCCTGCCCACTTTTACATAATTCAGGCTTTTCTTTGCTCAAGATGTTACAATTTAAAGGTGCTTTAGAAGTTTTCTTTTAAAAGGCTTGATAATACCATTTTCCTTGTTCTTTTCTTCCTTTGCTCAGAGTGGCTCTTCTGCCAGCACATGCTACAATCTGGTGTGTGTGGTACACATTAACATGTACAACCAGGAATAGCAAAACTCCTTCTTAGATCTACCTCTGGGTTGATTCAAACAAGAATAAAAATGTCCGTAAGGCCATGCTGTCTGCATCCTGATGGCTCACACATACCAAATACAGTGCATTATTCTAAATGTCCAAATACTGATAACAGAGTCTAAAGTCAAGAAAAGGATATACCTCTCTAAGCAAACTTCTCTATGTGGACACTGGGACTTTGACTCATTCTTCATCTGCAAATCACATAACTGTCAAAGAAGTGTCATAATAAGCCTGTGACATAATCTCTATTTAATCTGCAGTGGGTTACCCAAAGTAGCAATAAGCAAAAATTTTTTTTACAAGATTATCCTAGTAGGTTGCAAGCAGAGTTGGAAACAGGGAGCTTCAGTTCTGCCTCTGAGCTTTTTGCTTTACTTGCTTCAAAGACAGAAGTTGCCTGGCTTGCCTAATTTCAGCCTGACCACCTAAAATGTGTGGATGTGTGGATCTAGGTGAGGCTGGCTATCAAGGCTCCCTTTATTGCCAGTGAAGAGAGGGCAACTTTGAAAGCCAATTTATTCCAGTCGAAGGGAGACAGGTCAAGTGGGAAAACCTTCTCCAGAGATCTCTGGATAGTGTGATGCTTGACACAGTTGCTTGTGCTGAGCTAATGACTTCAACTGTCCATTTACCTGGGGAACAGACCATGGTCCATAATTTCTTCTTTTATACAGTATTCTTGTATTTCCTGTTCTATAGCCAGGAAATTCAACAGTGCTGAAAAAATAGTAGTGACTTAAAGGAAATCACGT
This sequence comes from Urocynchramus pylzowi, assembly GCA_013397555.1. Classification (NCBI taxonomy): domain Eukaryota; kingdom Metazoa; phylum Chordata; class Aves; order Passeriformes; family Fringillidae; genus Urocynchramus; species Urocynchramus pylzowi. The sequence goes on from VZRH01006479.1 coordinate 56,354, forward strand.
GGAAAACAACACTGTACTTGTGAGATTCTCCTCTAGTTCTATACCAACACCAGGATAATACAAGTTTGGAAAGGGTGACTGTAGCCCCTTTATTTAACTCTGTCTTTGGAGAAACAGTATTGTAAATCACAGGGTAATGCTATCAGAAGTGCAGTCAAGTGAGCTGATGAAATAGTCTCCCATCAGTCTACCATTCATATTTACAGTTTTAAATGAACCATTCTCACTAGGAAATCAGTACAAGTTTTTACCATGCGAGTTCACAATTTTTTAGTGACATCTAAACCACTTAAAGTCCCCCCCCCAAACCTAAAAATATCCCTTCTCATGCTTATAGACTAAACACCATTGTTATCAATAGAATAAAGCAATGATGGCAATAGTTGTAGGGAAATGTAAGCAATAATAATTTATTGCCATTCAGGTTCTGAGAGCTATTTTATATTTTATCTCTTTAGTGTATTTTATTTTCCTTTGTTTTTTACTCAATGCAGAGGACTTATTTCACAAAACACTGCCCTGAAGGCATCATAATATTAGAACATTATGAGTGATATGAATGTCTTGAAAAAGTAGAATAAACCTTTCTCCCTTTTATTTGACAAGTAGTTGAGATGGATAGAAAAATCTGCTTTTTTTTTTTTTTTTTTTTTTTTTTTTTTTTTTTTTTTTTTTTTTTTTTTTTTTTTTTTTTTTTTTTTTTTTTTTTTTTTTTTTTTTTTTTTTTTTTTTTTTTTTTTTTTTTTTTCTTTGATGGCTGTGAGCTAAGAGAATCTGTTTACCCCAAATAGGATGTTTTTTCTGTGCTGTCCTGTTGCTGTGCCCACTATGAGAGTCTCTGAAGGCCAGTTTGTGGTTAACAGGGAGGACTACTCACTTAATTCTCTTTCTTGTATAGGGAAGCATAATTTTTCTCTGTTGGAGTCTCACCTGTAACATCACAGTTTAAAATATTTCTCCTGCTACTGAGTCTGAATTCCTTGCCCAATATTAATTACGTGGTGTGCTGAGACTTGTATGATCAGATGTTGCCCATTTTTTGTTTGCTGGGGTAAAGACTCACTGTGTTATACTTCCTGGAGGAGCTAGCTGGTAACAAGGTTTGGTTGAAATTAGCAATTTTTATCTTCTTAGATACATCAGTATTTGGAAATCCATTTTTCTTTGTCTTAAAATGAAAACACATTACTTTATGATTTAATGTAAAACAAATTGGATTGGAAAATTAGGATGTATAAGTAAGCAATCATTTGTTTTGAAATACAGGCATTTTGAGATTAAACAGTGTATTTTGATATTTTCTTTTGATATTTTTTTCCCATTATAAAAGGAATATTTTTCTGAGATGACATGACATAGCGTACAAATAACATAAAAAATCCTCCCAAACCAAAACTCCCTTAAAATCAGAAAATTTTCTGAAATAAAATAGTCATGATATTTCTCTTCTAAAAGTTTTCTCACTGGAATAAATGCATTTTTCAAAAGGTCTAACAAAAGCATACACTTTGAAAACCCTTGGGTAAATGCAGTTGGCAAGAGATTTTCAGGGACAGACACAGCTTAGAAAGAGAAGAAGAAACACAGTTGTCAACCAACTGCTTCTGCTACTGAAGAACTATTGGATGAAAAGTTTTGTTGTTTTTTTTTTTCTTTCCACAAACCTTGTTGGTTTTCAACAGAGAAGTAACAACGTGTTGCAGCAGGCACATATTCGGCTGTTGCACTGAAAACATGAAAACAGCAGGATGAAGTATGCCAGTCTTTGTTTTTCCTCTGGGCTCTCTGTTCCCCAAATCCAGCTGCACAGATTGTTTGTGGGGTGTGCATGTGCCCACACGCACACGGAGGGAATGGCAGCTCCATCACATTATCTGGGGTGTGCACTTCCCACCATGTAGTGCTGACAGAAGCATCTCAGCCGGGCTGGGAAATCCATTTGTACATATATAACTGAGGAAAGGGAAACAGAGTATCATTGGAGATGGCCTGGGGAATATCTAGCTTGGAGCTTTAAGCATGCCACTTTTAGCCCATAATATTAAGATTCAGTCCATGCATTGCTACAGGAGGACACATGCACAATGTTCTCACATAAATGATGGGCATTGGTTACTCTCTGATGGAGAAGCTCTGCAGAAAAAATCCAGCCCTTATTTTATTAATATTTTGGGGTTTTTTTTCCATTAACTTTCAAGACTGTTTAACAGGTCATGACATTGCTTTCTGAAAGGAGAGTAGTGCATTGAAGAAAGAGTGAAAATAATTCTGTCTTTTAATGTTGAGCATCCATTTGATCCTTTAATTTTCGTGTGCTGCCAGTCATAACATGGATGTAAATAACGGTTAGCAAGTTCTAGTGTGCTTGTAAGATTTTGCTAAAACTGTTGGGTTAATTTGGTGAAATGATCTTTAGAAAGGCACTGTCATCATACAGGAAAACAATTGGTTAAAATTGCATAAGCCTGCTTTATTTTATCCTTACAATATAACAGTAAACAGAAACATAAGCCTCTATTCAAAGAATCATTTTAGGTAGCGTTTCTGAAAATTCCTTTAAGATTTCCAAATAATTAGTTTTCCAAAATGATCTGTGCTTTCCTGGTACTGGAGCCTAGGGTGAGTATCTTGAGGGTGAGTCAGGCAAAAGCTGAGTAGTTTTTCTACATCCCATACTAAATACCTACTTGATCTCATCCCAAATCACAACTGAGCTGAAAAAAAATGAAATCACACAATTTGTTGAGGAGAAAGTCTTAACTAGGTTTCACATGCTGAAATCTACTAATTAGAGGGGCTACCTGAAGAGGAGAAGATATGAATGATGTCACTGTGAGCAATTTTTAGTGTACTTTTGCCCTATGATACAAGGCAAAAACTTTTCAAGCTCTGTCAGCAGTATCTTTTTACAAGAAAGATTTTTTTTTTTCCTTTAGGGCCCTGAGTAGCCAACTGCCTGTGTGACATGCAAACAGTGAGATGGATTGGAAAGCAGAGTGTGTACTTACACTGGGCTTGGCTGGGCTAACTCCTTTCAAATTGGGAAACTGTGGCTGGGCACTGGATCATTGGGTAACACAGGTGCTCTGACCACTCTTCATAGATATCTGTTTCTTTACTCTTTGTAGGTTAACAAAAAAGTGAAAGCCCCTCAGTTGACAGGTAAAATGAGAAATGGTGAATCTTAGCAGTGCTAAACCTCCCATGCCTTATCTTTTTCTATGGTCTTTCATGATGGCAATGTCTTTTTATAGTTTCTCTTCAAACAGAGAGATCTCCTGTGAATCTTGGTAGAAATGATGTGGGCCTTGGTGCAGGGTATCATAGCTTCAAGGATTATAAATGAGAGACTGGTAATGGAATTGGTGTGCCTAAAAGCAAACGTTTTCCTTTTGGACACTGACAGCAGACAGCAGCTATCCAGGCTAGTCACTCATGGAAACAACCACTTTCTAGAGCACAGACCACGTTTTTCTGGATGGCCCTCTTAATTTGAGATGATTTACAAGCCAGCTGCCTACACAGGGACTGACAAATCCCACCCTTTCCACTGCTGACTCCAACACATATTCCAAACACACACACAGAAGTCATGCATGCTGACTCTCTCTTGGAAATGTGCAAGCAAGCTCTCCCCTGCAGAGATTATTGCAGAGAGGAACTGGGAACAGTGCAACCTCTTGGTTTGTTCTCCAGCCTCTTGGTGTTGGATGTCCCTCCCACTCTTCCATACTCTAACACCTTGGGGAGAAAACATATCAGTCAATGAAGGTAGTTAAATGTGAGAGGGAAGAAAGATTGACTGAGACCAACATACTTTGCCCACAAAATATGCCTTAGCTGCTGGTGCTGTTCAGAGCTGATCCACTTCGGTGCAAATCTCAGGCACCCTGGCAGGGCTGTTTGCCCCATTCATGATCCAGCATAAGCAGGCCTTCTGAAGGATTTGTCTACCCCGTTGGAAAGCGTAAGTATACAACCAGAAACTATCAGCACCTATGTGGGGGGTCCCAAAGTAATAAGGAATCACGCTGGTTCAGACTGTGTTACCCTGAATCTGGTAACTGCAGTGGGAACGTATTTAGTTTCTGGGGGTAAGATTGGAATATTTTTTTTTCTTAAAAGTAGTGATGCAGTTGCTCATTCCTTCTGTTTTCATACTAAGCAGTAAATTTTGAGTGAACAGATATATGTGTGTGAAAGATGTTATTCTTCAACAATTAAGAGGAGACAGCAGGCAGCTCTATAGGCAACCCCATCAATTTGCTGTCTTCACTATCAGAACCAGGCTCTGATGTTGGTAATTGATGTAACAAACAGACTGAAGCTGAGACAGAAGAGTACAACAACAACAAAAAAATCACAGCTCCAGGCTCTTTGAATAACCCCTAGACTAGTGATTCGTGCTCTCTTACTCTCTGTAAGATTTGGATTTTAAAGAGTTATTACATTGAACTGAAATGATATGAAAAAGAGAAGTTTCCAAATTTAAGATCTGCAGGAACTTTCTTAATCATATAGCAAGATGTTTTCCTTCAGAGAAGAAGTAATAGCTTGTGTCAAGGCCAATAATTTTAGTCTCACCTTTCCTTCACTTTCCCAGGATAATTTCAGTTGTCTGTGACTTTTTGGGTGATGTGCCCAGACCTCATCCAGACAAGGAGTCAGGATTCAGCAAGTGTTCACCCTAGGATCTGAGAGTGTGAAGTAGTCTTGGATCCCACAGTCTAGACATAGCTCCAGGGAAGATTTCCTTTCCACTTGTTTTTGGGTTGGTTTGTTTGATTTTTTGTTTGCTGCCCTTCTCCGTTTTTTGTACGTTTTGAACTCTGAATTGAATTACTGCAAGTTATGTGAGCACTGCTGCTTGATTTAAGTGACCAGTTTGGGACAATGTGGCATCTTGATCTCACAGTGATCAATGAAGGAGAATACACTTAGAAACCACCACCACCCTCCTTTCACACTAATTGTAGGCAAGTGTAATTTTGCCCTTAGATTCAGGTCAAACCATGAGGTCTGGAGGTGTTTCTCTCATAGCTGTGTCACGTAGGAGTTTGCATGTATTCAGGGATCCATTCTTTTTGAAACCAACACCTTCTCATTCATCTTATTGCCCAGTATTATAATAGGAGCTCCTGTGCTTTGTTAATGTGCAAGTTGCTAAAACATTGGCAGGTCTTTTTCCCACTACATGTTTAGTGTGGGCAGATAAAGCCAAGTCATGGCAAGCAACAAAACTGAGGAGGATTCTTCATTACCATTTTATTACCTTACTACTGTCTGAAGAATAGTATAGAACATGCTGCTTCTGCATGATGAAGAGAAAACAGTGTAAGAACCTGACAGCTGTAGTTTAGAAATAACTCTTTAAAAACAAAACGAGAGAAATCCAACAACATGATTTTTGGTAGGTACTATACACAGCCCTCTGATCAGCTTTATGCGTTGTGAGTTATGCATCATACATGGTAAAAATATCTGTATGTGCTTTCCTCATTTGTGTTCCCAGACAGCTGGAGGCTGGATAATAGTATGGCTTTAAATACAATAGTAACTCTCAGCGGTGCCAACATTAATTTTTCTTCCTCATAGCACATGGCTTTGAGTGCTTAAATGTTTAAAAACATTTATCTTTTGGATGGAATAAAAAGTGATCCCTTTTAAGTAGCACTGACTGTTGTGTTCTCCAAACAGAACAAACAGCCAAGATCTTCTGGCCCAGGAGGCTGAAAGTAAATTTGATCACTGGTGTAATAATATTATCAAGTAAAAGCTTATTCTGCTGTTATTTATAATAGATAGCAGCATCTGAATACATAGATGGCAAAGTGTGACTAAATAATTAAAACCTCACATTGATACAGATGCATGGATAGAGCTGATGACAGAGCTCTTAGATCTAGAGTAGGGTTCCTTCTTAAAATCTCATCTTCCACCTTTTACTTACTCTTCTTTTTAAATCTTTCACATGTTTACACTGTGTGAGCAAGGGCAAATTTCTCTGTTATGTGTGCAGTGGCTGAGGAGAATCAGCCAGTGTCATTACTGAATGCTTTCCAAAGCATCTCACAGCTATGTCAAAGCATATTTAGCAGTTTAAAAAATCAATAGCTTTAAAAAAACACATTGGAAAACCTCCACCTCCCTCAAGGATTTTTATTCTACCAGAAAGCCTGTAAGGTTATATTATAATCTCGTAGACTTTTACCAATACCAGGAAAATTGACATGGATATCAATGCTGTGCTCTTTGAGGAGAAAAAGATGACTTGAGCACAACTATTTTTCACTTAGATTTCAAATCCTAAAAAGCAAAAAGCAAAAAAAGCAAAAAGCTTTCAGATAAAAGCAAAAGCTTTCACAACTGTAGGGTGTCTTTGCAACAGAAGGTGTTTCTTATAATTAAGATTGCCATATGCAAGGCAACTTTTCTCAGTTTTCTCACTTTGAAATATGTAAAGCATAAGTCAGCATTGGGAAAATAATAACTAAGTATTAATTTTATTACAAAATTTTGGACTTGGATAACAGGATATTTCCTGTGTGCTACTGCAGAGAAGTGTCAGAAGTGGGGAAAGCAAATGGTAGATTGCTTTGCACAAGGGTCTACTTTCCCAGTCACTTGACCCATTCCCAGTTGGAGGATTGAAGGGATCATGGACCAAAACAGTAAAAGAAAGATGGATCTTCACAAGTAACCATTATGGAACAGTTTGTGCTGCCTCAGAGATCAGTCTGGGTTACTGCAGCAGCCCATGGCCAGGCGGATGTAAGGTTTTCTTCCATATGTCCTGTCCTAGGTTCCCTCCTAGGAAACTTGGGCATGGATAGGAGCTGCTTTGTCCTGGCTGATTCCAAGCTGGGTTAGCTGGGGGAGTAGAACATAGGGTGCACCCTAAAAGAGAAACCATAGTTTGGTCAAAAGACCTACCAGAAGTGTCCAAAGATGCTTGCCTCTTCCAGCCTGGCTTTGTATGGAGCAGCAATGTGGACTTGGGGTGGATACTGGGGGAAATGCTCTGATGGTGATGCAGGCTCAGAGCTAATGTTACCTTGATCACTTCCCAAAGCCATGGTTATGCCATTGCTATGCAGGCTCCTTTGCAGGAAATTTATATGTGTGTTTATTGAGAGGCACTTGGGGTTTTTATGGTATGCAGGGAATTACTCCTCTGGCTTCTCAGCCTTTGGAGCTACCAGTCAGCCTTGCACTTGGAAGCACATGCTCTCTTGATGAGTGTGAAAAATATTCTTTGACCTAGAGAGACCTTCAATCCTTGTGCCCACAGCTTTTATTACATCTTCAGCAGCTGGTACAAGAGTCTGAGCTGCAGCACCATGAGGTGCAAGTGACACGCTTTGTGAGTGGGTATTAGAAATGCTGCGTTTGTTATTTATAAGTTAATGGCACTGTTTTCATAAATGATGTATGGATGACTGGTTGCTTAGCAGAAACATGGCCCAGAAGCCAGACCTATAAATAAGACAAAGTTACAAAGAGTAGTTCTATTTCTGTGGATAAAGCAATGTGTTTTTCAGTGAACTCAGTTGCAAAGTACATCTACATGGAGTATTTTTCCATATTTTGTTGGAGATTAAAACTCCCTGGTGGTCTGGTTTTTTTTCAGTATAGAACAAACACACGCATTGTGTGGTCCACACATAAACCCAAAATTACCTGAATATAAATCAAAACCTACTTTTTTTTTTTATTTGGCTTTTGCATGCAACTAGTATTCTCCTGTCAGTTACCTGAGTCAACATTTTTCAGTTTAATTTTGTATGTTAGAATTTTATATCATGCAATGTAGTTTTTGTTTCCAAGCAGCCTAAGTCAAAAATCTTAATAAAGCAAAGGAATAGACAAGAAAAAGCTCAATGGAAACAAATTATTTCATTATTTCATTATTTCTGCTTTCATTTATAATTTCTACAGGTAGATTCAGTGGCAGATTTCTAAAAATCTGCTTTAAAAGCTGTTCTATTCATGCCCTTGCAATGCTTTTCAGAAGCACTTCAGTATGAGAGAACCAACAAACATACAAATATTTTTTTCTTTCTTTCAGGTAGTTTCTTAGAAGCAGCTTTCATACCAACACATTTTTTAGAAAATATATAAGACATGAATCTGGATCACTTGAGACAACTCTAAGCTGCTCATAGGCAAACACTATAATATGTCTTTGTGGTATAAACTTTGATAACTGCCTCTCAATATACTCAATAAGGTAACATGAGGTTAGTGATTAACTGACTGTGGCCATCTTGAATTTTGGTTTACTGGTATTTCCATTACTAGATGGATGTATTAAAATAGCATTATCAATGGATTGGGCATGAATGATAAAGTTGAATGATTATGGTCAGAATTCAGAAACTTGGAGCCATTGCTTAGACAAATCATACAAAATTTGTATAGGGCTTTTGCTTTTTTTTTTTTT
>VZRH01006479.1:64873-83942 GCA_013397555.1 Urocynchramus pylzowi
AAAAAATAAAACAAAATTTTTTTAGGGGTTTTTGTTTTTTTTTTTTTTTTTTTTTTTTTAAGCAGCAGGTTTAAACCTAGATATTATTTTTAACACAACAAGTTTTTTCCTTGATGAAAGAAAATGTGGGCAGTTGTTAGTTCTAGGTGTGTATGTAGAGAGAAAAAATTGTATATGAGAAAAGGATAAAAGAGATTTGTATATGAGAAAAGAGTTATAAGGTCAACCATTAGGCTTTATTTATAATAACAGCTCATATTTCACACAGACATTTCAAGGATATAAGACATACTTGGAGTCTGTGACTGTGTGTAAGACATTCCTCTCTCTCTCTATTCCTCCCTGACTCCATTGGCAAATTTCAAAACAAGTCAATGTGGTTGACTTTCAATTCCATATGTTTGGATGACTGGCTAAGGAGATCCTGCTGTGATCCTCTCTGAGGAAAGAGGCTTGTTGGACCACTTAAGAAAAAAGGAAGCCATGGGAGGATGAGATACACAGGGAAGCAGTTACACTTCAACCAACATGTGGGAGCCCTGGTCAGAGAAGGGAGGCTCACAGTTTCTTCCCACTGTGACCAAAGTCCTCTAAAGTGTCCATTCACAAGGAGAAGGAGAGCTTCAATTCCTTGTTTTAAGGAAATCATCCCAAATATTCATATTGTTTTTGTTGAAAGTGGTTGTTCTGTAAGGGAATATAATTGATTTTTTTACAGACTAGAAGTCCTTTTGAGGTAAGAATTTCTCATCAAAACTGAAACCCCAAATCACCAAAGACCATATCTCCAGCTGGCACCTGTTATTTTTGCAGTTAAATTCTTCAGTTCTTTCTGTCTCTTTTTCTTAGGGCCCCAAGTAGGTAAATTGGACTTGTCAATGGTAACTGAACTACAATACCTATTTACATATTCTTTTTTTTTTCTTTTAGGATCACACCTTCATTTGTTTGAAGTTTTTGACTTTCAGTTTTTTGACTAAGTGGAAGTAGCTCATCAGATTTTTATTGCTCCTTTGCTGCCCTTTTTGAACTGTGGCTGAGGATGGCTGAGGTGAGCTCACAGCAACTGCCTACTCCAATGGGAAGGTTTTGGAGAGACAACATGGAGAAAAAACAACTACCAGTTTAAACCTTGCCAGCCATTAACTGGTGACCAGAGAGGCTGAAAGACCCTAAAGGCTTTTAGAACCACATTGTAAGTAAAAGAATGACTTTGCAATGAAAATAAAGAGAATATTCCAGTACTTGCACATTTCTGGAAGAATTTCCTTCAGATGCAGAAGAAAAACAATTTCACCTACCCTGAACTTCCTGAAGAAACCTCTGCTTCTTAGGGTCCTGTGACCTTTCATCACAAGGAGTCACAGCAAACTCAGCCTAAAAAGATTTAAATATTTCCCCTGTCATGGCTGAGACACCATATCTAAGGGGAAAAATACACCTCCTGGCCATTTCTTCTAGACTACTAAGGCCTTGCTTCTCCTCTCTACACCTCTGCATGTGTCTTTAGAGTGAATACCTGTTAATGGATATGGAGCATTCGCATAACTTTTAATAAGGTATCAGATCATTGCATTGCTAGAAAATCTTCCTTAGAGACCCAAATCTGGGACAACATATCTCTGGATTCTTCCAAGTAAATCCTCTGGGAGGAAAAAGGCAAAGCCTTTTTGTTTTATTCTTCATGAAGAAAGCCCTTGGAAGATTGAATTTATCATTTCAGGACTAGTTCTGGCTTGTGGACACCTCTTACCATTTTTCCCCCTGAACTCATATGAGCTAAGCCTAATCACATTTAGTTCTAAGGCTAGAATTTTTATTTTATAGTTTTTATTGAGAGCATTATGGCAGATGTGAAGTATCTGACTGAATTAATAATTTTCAGATTTACATAATTCTGTTTTGAAAGGTGAGGGAAGCATGTGGAAACTGGTATAGTTGTTTAATTGTAAGTTGTTGCAACCACCAGAAGAAACTTATGTTGTCAGGGTCTCATCCACGTTGGTTCAGCATGCATTTGACAGTGTGAAAGAACCAGGATTGTGACCTGATTCATTATTGTGACAAAAGGGCTATAACTTTCATTAATTGAATGGAATTCTCAATTTCCTCATTGATATTCAGGACATTTTACTAGCTTGGCCATTTCTTCCCTGTTCACACCTCAGTATAAAAGTGATGAAACCACAGGTTGAAATTAAAGCACTGCAAATGAAAGTCTGAGGGTAAAATTGGCAGGCAGGGAACAAAAGGATATGACAGGTAAGGGTCTAAAACGAGAAATCTCAGATGCTTTGATGTGATCCCTCTATATGCTCAAACACCTCTAGGGTTTTGTGTGGGGTTGGTTGATTGGCTTCTTTTTTGTTAAAAGATTCAGTAAATAATATTCCTCCATGCAGTTTTATTCATGAGCAGCTCCTCATTTGGTATCTGATTTTCAAATTATGCTGGGCAGATTTCCTAAACTCACAGGCTGCATTGCACTTCCTGGTATGAGAGGAGTAACTCATACAGTTTTTAAGTAGGAATGCTCCTATCAGTAAATGAGATTACTCCTTGAAATATAATTTTTCAAAAAATATTGCTGCTCCAACCTTGTTCTTTGGACTATTTCCCAGAGAGTTAACAATGTATGTCCAGAAAGGTAAATGAAACACTTTTTTGGAAGGGTGTTTTCAGAACAGATTTACAATAGTCCCTCTCTGTTGCTTGTGGTAGTCTAACGTTTCACCTTGACAGTGTTGTTTTGGGAAGAAAATAAAACCAAGGCTCTTTGTAAGGTGTAGGTTTCCCTTGCAGATTAACCTGGTGCTTACCCATGGGCACAGGATTCAGTTCTGGTACTTCTCAGATTACTTAAGCCAAACTCACAGTAAATGATCCAGAATTTTTTCTCTGTGGTGTGACTATCCTGAACTGAGGATTATTCTAGACACAGCATTGTTAAGACTCTGAAGTGTCCCCTGCGCAGCAATCCCAACATATCAGCCCTCCATAAACATTTCAGGATAGAGAGTCACATGAGGACACAATCTGTTTTGATATAAGAAATTAAAACCTATCCTTTACAACAAGAAAACAGCCACAAGCTCTGTGAGCTACAGCAAGATTCTTGATGTAGGTTAAGGCTACTATTTTGGGCAGAGATCTCAAAATATTGAAGTTATGTCTGTAAAAAAGACAAAAGATGAAAAAGTAAAGAATCATGTATCTGAAGCATTGATATTTGTGAAATTGAATGGGTTATACTGAAGGAATTGAAGAGAAGCATTGGACTTAGCTGCTTGCTTTTACTATTTTGCCTGAAAACAGCAAAGTCAAAAGATAATGGGAAACTCTGCTAACTGTGCATTTACAAAATTTTTGCAGTTGTCTCCCATTCCTTGATTCTGCAAAATCCTTTTTCCAAATTTCTTTATACCTTAATACCTTAAAATAAGAAGTACAAGTCAATTCAATTATCTGACAAAGAGCACAGATTCCTATTGTTATTAAAGTTACCCAGCTGGAATAACAATACCCCACTGCTTGCCAAATCAACACCATCACAGCTCAAAGAGATAAAATTGTAACTGAATACTCTCACATGCACAATGAAACTGTCCTGAAATGCTCCCTGCTCACAGCAAGTTGGGTAAAAGTTACTTCAGTCTTAGTAGTCAATGTTAAATTTTCTGCTTCCATGGTTGTTTTTTCACTCCTTACTTCTTTTCCTTGGAGGTTTGTCTAATACATTTCTCTCTTTGGGTACATCATACAGATTTACAAAATTCCTTAATAAGGAATTGCTTTCATGGTACCAAGTGATTTGACTTGACATTAGGGCAACCAGTCCTCAAACACTAATCCATGGCATTTTGATTTATGCATCCCATAGGCTGTAATCAACCTGTTGCACATGGGAGCACTGGAATGCTGCCCCTTTTTAGAAGAAATAACCTCACCCATGGAAAGTCATTAGGTCTATGGCAGCTCAGAGGTAGAAAAGGGGAGGACAAAGCTTACTGGAAAGGTGCCTTCAGAAAAGGTCTCCACTTTTTCTTTCCCTTGAAAATGCTTTTGAAAGCCCATAAAATTGTGTGGTGCATGCCAAATGACCTGTGAAATAACCATCCACAGCTGCAGCTGTAAGAAAAATTACGTACCACTGCTGGCACTCATATTGATCTGATAAAGCCTTTTTAATGTGAAATCATCAGGCCTTTGAAAAGATGAACCCATGCACAGACACAAATTTTGGAGCAACAAAGGACCACTGCCACCAACAGCAGCAGCTATTGCAAATAAGGAATATAGAATAGATTTCTGGGAGTGCATCTAAAATTGCAGATGATCTGCTTTGGAGATTAGTCTGGCACACCACCAGAAAGTCACATGCACAATACAGAAACTCTCTTGCTGGAAGAATGTGTGTATAGCAAATCTGATCCAACTTATTCTGTGGATGAAATTATCATTTAAATTGTAAGTCAGTAGATTCTAATGTGTGTTTAGGACTCATTTATACCCCTTTTTACAGCAGAAGCTCAAGATGTAAATTGAAGGTTTATGGCAAGGCTGAATTGTGGAGGCTGTTTACTTACTGAACTGTATTGTGCCTCTTTTTGCTTGCTCATTGTGCCAAAACTGTGAGACAGAGACAGTATCCCTCGAGAGGAGAGATTAACATTTTGGATGTTTTTTTCTCCTTTTTCCTTTCTCTGTGTTTTTCCATTGTCTTTTTGATCTCCTTTGTGCAGCTTTCCCAATCAGCAGTAACAGGTACCAGGCTCCATGGCTGTTACTTTGATGAAATCAATGCCATCATCTGACACCAATCAGCCACATCAATGATAAAGGTGAATGTTTGACATCTTCTTGTCTGAGGTTCATGTTACTAGCTTGAGGGCATGAGCAGAAAAATGGAGGAATTTTAGTTGATCTGCTGGCCTCAGCTTATTTTTTGTTTGCCTCAAGAAATATACCTTCATGGACAGATTTTTTTTTTAAACTTTTCTAAAGCATGGACTGTTAGATTCTGCATTGCATTAAACATGCCTAGCGTGTCACACACAAGCACAGCACATGGTTCTACTTATTAACCTTATTAATAGAGGAAAGTGAAATACAAACCTTGTGTACAACACCCACACAGATGGCCACCCTCAGACGAATCCCTGTCAGGCTGTTACCAAGCACCTCTCAACTGTTTGTCCTAGCAATGCATGACTGGGACTTTTTGATTTCCAGGCTTAAAACTAGAAATTGGTAGATAATATTTTCCTATATGTGTTATTTATCTGGGAGCTGCCTTTCTTCAGATGTCTTTTCTTTTTGCCAGGGCATTTACCAGCTGGTAGAATCTCTGCTTGCTTGCTGTTTGAAAGATGGCAATTTATAAACTCCCCAAACTGAATAAAGCTCAAAATGGTAGGCTCCTCGTGTAGTAAGGCAGAAGAGGATGGTAGAGATGCACAGACATCAACCTTTCTTCCTGTTGCCTGCCTGTGATTTCAAAATCCCAGCCATGAACTGGGGATTCAAACCAGAATTTGGAGGTCAATAGGCGAGAAAGATTAGCAGGTCCAGTTTTGCCTTTCAGATCATGGGGGTGATAACTTTCCAGGGGTTTGTCTAGGAAACAGAGCATCTTTCCTTTATTTGGATTTCAGGAAAGGGATAGCTGAGGAGCAGAGAGCACTCTCCTTTCTTATCTCTGTAAGAGTGTAGAAAGTGATAAAGAAAGTAGCCCCATGCATCTGCCTGTCTCACAGTGAGGAAACAACAAGTCTCTTCTCTCACCTACTGTCTCCCAAAAAGCATGGGGACTTTCTCCTCTCTCATCCTTGCTCTAGAGAGCAGATCTTGCAGGTCAGCCCCAGGAGCACATTGCTCTTTGTGATGTTCTTGCTTCTTGAGAATGACTTCTCTGGGGACAAAATAAAGCAGCGTAGCAGGTGTTCTTTTGTTGCAGTATCCATGGTAAGCCCTGAAGTATTTTGAAGCAAACATACAGAAGGCCTTAGTGATTCCTACAACACAGGCACACAGAGGTTGTAATGCTTTCTCCATGTTTTGAGTTTGATGACAGGAGACTTTTGGATAGACACCAATAATTTCTGGTCCTTGCAGGCCATCTACCAAAGCAAGTTTACATACCAACTCAGCTGGATTCAGTTGCTTGTGAAGCAGAAATCCTGTACAGCCCTCATTACTTCACTGGAGTAAAGAGGTTGTAAGACCTCTGCAAGAGGTAAGATTTACTGCAAAATCAGAGTAAAATTTTTTTAATCTGTTTTTCTTTTGGCTGAGCCTTACATTAATTTAAATGCAAGTTATCTTGCTGGAAAGAAATTGTTGGGTGCTCTCTTCTGGTACTTTTTTCTTGTTCTTTTTTCCCTCATCTCCTAAATTGGTATAATTTCTAAGTGTCTAGTCCTGGGAAGTGGTGAAATACAGGACTATAGGAATACAGTCTGTCCTAAACACATGTGAGTAAATAATGACCAGACAATTCTCACATCCAAAGAAGACTCTTTGTCTTCTCACGGTTTCAGGTATCAACATGAAGCTGTTTCACTACAGCAGCTGACCTTCCTGGTGTTGGTCATGGTGGAGCTCTTTGGAAATCACCAAGTCCCCCTCAGACTGAGCCACTCCCCCTAGCAGAGAAATCTCCATTAGCAGCTTTGGGAGTATCTGTATGCATGTGATATGCAGTGTAGCATCCCCCTTGTTATCAGTGGGATCTTAACCAGGGCTGGGCAGGGCAGGATAAAATCCTTGGCAGTGGTGGTGGCTTAGAAAATCACAAGCTCTCTGAACAACCCATTTCAAACCTGGAGTCTGGCCTTTCCTCTGGGAGCTTTGAGCCATACTCAGATCTCTACTGTATCACCTTGCCTGGTGCTGTATGGATGTAAAAAGCACTGAAGATTCTAGATCTGGTCAGGATGGGTTTTGAAACCATGTTTGCTTGATATTAAGGGAAGTTACTGCTGCCATCCTAATTTCTCTATGGTCATGAGTTAAACTGCTGATGGTTTGTGTTCTCCCTCCCAAACCAACTCTCTATTACTTCATAAAGTCTGTAAAAAAATAGTAAGTGAAGGACACTTTAACACAAATCACCCTATTTCTCATCAGATGTACATATGCTCTGCCTGGGCCCATTTTATTCTGAGAGCTTGTCATTTTATAATATTGCTTAATAAGATACAGACTGGAAGCCTGGCATGTATCTTCTCCCCCACTCCCTAAATGTGTTCAGGGCAGGGCAGGACTCAGCAGGACCAAACAGTGTGGACACTCCCTTTGGAGAGGAGTCCTGGTCCAGGTACTGCTTGTACCTTCACCTACTGCCAGCTGAAAGCAAAATCACAGTTTACTTCTAGTGGGAAAGTTCTTTGAGAAGCACTCAGAGTTGTACAGAAAATCCAACTGCTCATTGCCATCAAGCAGCACATCCAACTTTATTGAAAATTTGCTGGGTTATTGCCAAAAAGACTGGCCAAATTGTCAGATTCCTGGTTCGTGGGAAATTCTGACATTTGGTTTTGTTCTGATTTGGAACGAACCCAGTTATTTTGAAATTACCCACAAAAGAGAAGTTTATAGGGAAAAAATAGGAATAGGAAACAATGACGCATGGTATTTCCAAAATAAAATACGCTCCCCAGGATGTGCTTCTTTCCAGCCCTGCTGCTGGTTCTGACGGAGCAGCACGATGAGCCAAGGCTGGGGATGGGAGCCTACACTTTGGAACTGCTGACTTCAGCTAGGTCTCCCAGCACTACCAGACTCCCTGTTTGGAAGCAGCAAGCTTACAATCCCTGTGTCCCAAGCAGACCACCAGGTTCACTGGCAGGAATCCAGGCAGTTTTCCAGTGGAAAACTATGTGTGGTTGGATGTTGGTTAATTGAAACGTTTTATGTTTTAATATGAAATTTGCTGGCTCTCACAAATCAGTGTTTTCCAGTGCAATGATGTGCCATCAGAAATCTCATGATCGGCTCTAATTGCCACTTTGATGGCCAGAATCTTTGTTGACCAGAGTCCCATAACTTTCTGGCAATCACTAAATACCTTTTCGTAGACACAAACAAAAAAGCATATTCCGTTTTGTGCTCAACAACTGTGAAATTTGCAAGATTGTTTCTGGGCAGGGGTATTATGAAGAAAATTCCTGCCTTCAGGGCAGCAATGCTGGGGACGCACATGTCCCTGTTTCAACCTTATCACTGCTGCATCAGCTTGAAACCACTTGAGAAGCATCGTGTTCCTACTTCTGAGGAGAAGACAATGGCCTCATTGCCCAATGAGGCATGTTGTCCAAGTCTAATTAGAAACAGGAACTCACTCACTAGAGCACTATTTATTCTTATTCTTACAGCACAAGATTTCAAAAGTCTTCTTCATTGTTTTTATTATTATAATAGAGAAGGCTGTTTATTGATTTTTCTACTACATGAGTGTTTGTATACACTGACTTCCCGCTTCTAATGAAACAGAGCCTCCTAAAACAATAATAAAAAATAATAATAACCTCACTGGAGAGTGAAATAATTGTGGCCAGAACCATACTTCAGTGAAAATTTTCCCTTCTTCTGAATGTGCTGCCAGAGACTTTCTGTGGTCTCACAGGGCCCGTAGTCTCCATGGCAGGGAGAGGACTTCTCTCCCCAGAGACCCTCACTGGGACTACTCCTGGGTGGATTCTCCCATCTGAGAGCCAATTTTCTCCCTTGCTCTAAGATCAGCTCCATTTTTGGGTCACTGTGGGTAGGTGTGGTGGGGGCGGCCTCGTGTCAGTTGTGGTTGGGTCCCCATGCTTGGACTCCTGTAGCTCTGGGGATCTGCAGAAGGAACACCAAATGGGAAGGAGTACAGAGAGAATCATATGGTTGAAAAATCAGATTTTGTTTCCAGGAACATACATTTTTTTCTTCTGATTTTTATCAGGTGTCTAGAAATGTGAAGTCCCAGATTTTTGTTTCACTCAGAGTTTGCTCCTCCAGTTTCCTTGCTTTCTTTCTTGATTTCCAGCTTAAAAACTGACTTCACCCTCAAATCTGAAGCAATCCATTCCCAGATCTGTGCTTATTAACTGAAACCTGTGTCTCAGTAAAAAATATCAATCTTTTATCAATACTTCAAATGCCACTTTTCTGTTCCAGAAAGGTTGGCATCTGCCAAGAATCCTATCTAAATCCATTCAAAAGAGCTGCAAATGCTCAGGGCTGAAGACCACTTACTTGTTAGATACAGGTCAACACTGGAAACAGCTTACAACCACATTATTTTCCATGGAGCTCATCAAGACAAGAACAAAAGAAATAAAATTCTTCTTAGAGTTCCTAGCAGCAGCCTCAGCATTTTTGGCAAGGATATGTACAGACCACAGTAGCACAATGTAGCAGTGTGTGAGGGCAGATTTGTTACTGGAATTAGTCAAATCACAGCCATGAAAGCGGTCAAGCCATTCTGCTTCCAGTACCCCAAAGGTCTCTCACACATCTATAAAATAGTTCAGAGTTGAGGAAGATGTTGCTCCCTGTAACCAACTTTTGTGTGTGTGGGGAGCAGAGTGGCCACGCTGCACCATCACTCAAATGTCTGCTCTGCATACCTGTTTGCCCTATAGGGAGGCATTTGGTTTGTGCTTCTCTGTGACAGAGGAGATTCTTTCCTTACTTTCTCTGTTTCTGCAAGTACTAGACCCAAACTAAATCTTACCAAAGCTGACCCTTGCTATTTTATCTTAAAGTATCTTTCCAGGGGCAAATTCATTATCTAGGCATGGGTATGTACAGCTCATGGGACCATAAAAACACCTCTCAATGTAAAGGCAAAGAGTTTTCCCCTTCAGGGCACGGATGGAGCCAAGAGATTGAATGAACCATCCACCTCTTGCTGCATTGTCTTCTGTGCTCTGTCAGCCTCTGCATCAGAAAAGCCAGAAGAAAACATGGTAAGACCATTTTTCTCACATTGTTTCTTCAAGGGAGTGTGGGGGAACATAGAGAGGTAATTGTTGGTTGACCCATTGCAGAGGTATTCCCATGGGATGTAGCCAGTGCCTAGCCTATTTAAAGGAACAGTGTTACTGACTGGTTGCATTCTAGTCTGAAAACAATTTTTGTTATATTTGTTTTTGATGTTTAGTTAAGATAAAGTGCCACTGGTGAGAGACTTTACAGACTGCAGTGAAGTTTCATTTTTATTTCGTTCTTTGCTTGCGTTGTGAGCGGCCTCTCAGCTGTGCAATGGGTGTCAGCACAGATGTGGAGCATCTTTTTTTCACTTGACTGAGAGAGTTGTAGGTGAGGCCATGTGGGGAGGGAGAATTGATGAAGAGAAATGTGCAATATAGGATGGTTCTTTTGTTATACTGCTAGCTGTCACGCAGTGCAGGAACCTTTCTCATGCTTGGGATATGATACTTGACTTGTCCTTCCTGGGGCAGGAGAGCTGCCCTTTGTTCCTGCACCATGCCACGACTCCTCCCTGAGAGACAAAGTTGGGCTCCCTTTGTGTGCTGCACTTGGTTCCAACCTTGTCATGACACTGATATTTAGCGGGCTGGTGGGCCCTCAGCAGCCACACTGATAGGGAGGTAAGCTCCTCTTGTAAACACTGTAAATCCAGGTTTAGGATTTGCAAGTCAAATCCCTGCCTGACTGATGTGTGAAAAGGTGTTTTTCTAGTCCAAAATGATGATTATCACATCCACAAAAGCCCTGCTAAACACCCACTGAGTAGGAACCAGGTACCTAAGGGCCCTTGCAGATCTGGCCTTGTGATGATTCGGTGACCAAAAAAAAAAAAAAATTCCTATGGAATAAGGTGCAAAGCAATGGTTGTCAACCTGTGTTTAACTTCAAATGTTACTGCAAAACCTAATGAACCAGAAATAAACCTTAAGAAAGGGTGCTTTGGTTTCATTTAGGATTACTTAAGATTGTTTAGGATTATAGTTGCTGTCTTGATTTTTGTAGGCAAAACTCCTCACAGTAGTAACACTGACTGGAATGTATATACATATGCTGAAAAGTATATAAGTATGCTGGGATTGGTATATTTGTGCAATGGCTCACACTCTTCCCAATATCCAGAGACTAAAAGGAGGGTATATGCTCAATCAGCTGTGTGCAGTCAGTTGCATTGTCCATCACTGTTTCATAAATCCAAGCCAAGATGTGCTGAAGAGAACATAAAAATTCACACGTATACAAATGAATTTTAGGTTGGTATGGCAGCTTGACTGTGGCTAGATGTTGGGTGCCTGCCAAAGCTGCTCTAGCACTGCCCACCTCAGCTGGGCAGGGAGGGAAACATAGCTAAAAGCTCGTGGGTTGAGATAACAACAGGAAGAAATCACTCAGCAAATACTGTCATAGGCAAAACAGGTTTGACTCAGGGAAATTAATTTAATTTATTAGGTATAAGATCAGGGTAGAATAATGAGAAGTAAAAAATAAACCTTAAAACATCTTCACCACACCTTCCTCTTCTTGTCAGGCTCAACTTCACCCCCAATTGTCCATCCCTCCTCCCCACGTGGCACATGGGGGTTGGGAATGGGGGCTGCAGTCAGTTCATCACACATTGTCTCTGCCATTCTTTCCTCCTTAGGGGAATGTCTGTCTTCTGTATCGTCTCTTAAATGGACTCTAACAGCAATGGGATTTATGTGGATACACTTAAAATCAATTCAAAGTCATCAAAACAAGTATTATTGCTTGTATCCCATGTGTCAAGGGAGATGAAGGTCATGTGTTGGCTTTAAAGTAAAGACTTCTCAGATGGGGTCAATAAATGGTGTGGGATGTCAGATTTGTTTAGTTTTCTCCAATAAAACAATCCTTTTTTCCTTTTAATCTAGAAAAGCCATCCATAATGAGTTGGGGGATTGTGCTATACATCCTGGGAAACAAAACGGCCTTTTAAGGGGGAACTCACTGACAAGGGCTGAAAGTCTTGGGTTCACTCTATGGAAACAGTCAGGCTGATTCACTGCTCAGAAGTTAATTAGTATAAATGATAGAGGATCCAGCCGCTTTCCTTTGCCTTATATTTCCAAATATCTCCTGGAGCCAAATCGAGACACTGCACAATGAGTGTTTAAACACACTTGTCCCTCTCCCCCCCTTGCTAGAAGCAGTGTCTGGAATACAGGTTGTAAATCAGGTTCTACAGTGATTGATCCATGTGCTAGCAAGTGAAGCATAAAAATAGCAGCATGGTTGAAAGGACATTAAAAAAAGGGAAACAGACCATTATTATTTCTGGGCTCAGGGGAAAGAGCAGTTGAAGCTGTCGTGCTGGCCAAGTCTGAGTAGCCCTGGTCTGTCTAAAAAACACAGACAACTGCTTTGCTCCCTCCTCCGCAGCTGTGTGCACCCTGTAAACAAGGAGCCAGCCCCATTTTTCTAGCCTGTGAACCTGGGTCCCAGAGGTTTGAGTCCTTTCAGGAACTTCTCTTAAACCTCTTTGTGTGCTCTAAACCAACTCCTGTATTTCTCTGGCTGTGAAATAACATGCTGGCAGGGCAAATTGCATCTTTGCTCTCTCTGATGCTGTCATAAAAGTTGCTGACATGCCCACCATATATTTGAAGCACGTTTCCCCCCTTATCTTTGGCTGGAGAGAACATTTCTGGGGCTTTCATAGTACTGCTAGACATAGAAAATCCATAGCTTAACTATCCTGACAGCTTAATTGGGAGCCAGGAGGTTCCGTCCTGTTAACGTTTAAATAACAAGAACTGCTGCTGAAGCAGGAAAGATAGGATAGCAATATTTTCATCAAATAAATAGCTGAAAATAAAGATAGGAAGGGAAAACTTGCTACTTATATTTACACATTTATCCACCACTATTTTATTAATGAGGAGCACTGTGAAGAGCTGAAGCAACAAGAGAGGCTCCTCAGTCTCAAAGTGTCTTTTAGACTTTGACTGTACGCTTAAGTAAACTTCTGATATGGATAAGCAAAAGTAATAATGGAACAATTTGGTAATCCTTACTGTATGTACTGAGTGTAGCTGTTTCTTTCCAAGAAGAGAGTTTACCATTTCCATACTTTTGCTGCATATGCCTGGAAAACCCTGGTAAATCTCCTTGCCTCTGTAACAAGTACAGGTCCACACGCACATGCACGCACACACGTATAGGGTCTATTTTATGTGTATGTAAAGTACTGAGGGATTTGTTATTACAGGGTTTTGGTATTGCTCAGGTGGCTCAGGTGCTATTGAGCTCACCTTTAAAAGGATGAAAAATGTTTTTTTTTTCTGAATGTGACCAAATCCTCACTTAGTTACAGACATTGGCATCATCTTATCTGCTTCTTCCTTTACGCTGCTTCAGAAACTGAAAAGGATCCTGATGATTATTCAAGGAATCAAGTAGCAATCCCCAGTCCTGTGATTTGATGATTTCTTAAGATTTCTACTTTCCCCAAATGCCTATGGTACCTCTTATCCCTTTTCTAACTGCTGTAAGATTGACTTAACCTTCTGTCCCTCACATCAAAGGCATTTTTGTGCTGTGTGTTTTATGTTGTCACTACCAATACTTTCTTTCCAGACTTTCTCGTCACTTTTTATTCTTGGAAATGTACATTAGCATCCAACAAGACCTAATAATGGTTTGTGCTGTGCCCTCAGTTTCTCAGCAAAAACCTGCCTTGAATGGCTTGAAAATTTCTCCTGAAACTATGATGCTAATGCCCAGCTGTATCTCTGTGAATATTGAGGTCATGCAACTTTCAATGTACTATTCTGGAGTTATAGTCTCATGACTATGCTCTTCTCTGAGAAGAGCATGTGGTTTGGATACAGGATGACATTTTGGGTGTGTTCTCTTTGACCAGAGTGTCTTGTGGTAGAAATTCTCTATCAGGCACCGAAGGAACCTTTTCTTGGCTTAATCTGTTTTGCCCTGCATGTGCTTTAATTAAGACTGTCTCCATATTAATTAAAATAATCCTCAGCAAAGCAAAAATTGAGGCAATTATCAAACACATAAAGATGTTAGTACACAAGTCTTTGTACATGCCTATCAGCATTACATGCCTACACCCAAGCAATGTCTTGAGTACCATACTATTCACTGCACAGAAAAACATCTATGGTATTCTTATAGGGTTTCTTCGTTCACTGAAAGCATGGGTCTTTTCTGACATATTTAACTTCAAACAAATCCTAATGTGGTGTGAATGCTTAGTTTGATTTAGGAGCAGCTTGCTCCAGTTTATTTTAAACCCATTCAGCCTTGGGGCTGAGATACTTGGTGACATTACAGCCATTCAATAAATTGTCTTTCAGCAGCTGAGTCTGCAGTGAGACTGAGTCAAGCTGAAAGAGGATTAGTCCTGCCTTTGCTCTGGAGCACGCCAGATTACACCAGCTTGCCTCTTGAAGAGGCTGTGTCTAAAGGCACAGCAGTAAGCCTTTGCTGTGCTCCAGGTTAAGAGGGAACTATTCCCTGCAGTCCTATAGCCTGCTCCTTTGTTGTCCATTCCCTCACCTTGCAGTCTGTGTAACTTGTTCTCTCATTGCTCCTAAATGGGTCTGTAAAATGATGTGCTCTGGAGATGGCTTCCCCCTCAACACACATTTTTAATCACCTCAGATGTTCAGCAGCTTGAGTCTGCACCTTCTACTAACTCTTTGCTGTAAACCTCTTGGATACTGTTTTATTCAGCCATTCATGGATTATCCATCTTAGACCTCAATTTCAATAGTTGTACCTTCATTAGGATGTTAAACCGTGTAGTTAAGTTTACTTTCTTATCATGTCCATGCAATAAAAATATCAGTCTCAAAATATACCTTATCTAGGGATTATTTTGATGGCTGAAGCAATAACCTGAATAGACTCTGAAATGTTAGCTAAAACTTCTGGTTATGATTTTTTTCTTCATTAATGCCATATTTTTCCTTTCATTCTGATGCAAGTCCATCAGTCACATGGAGTTTTTGTCAAAGGCAAATAGATGATGTGAGTTAAAGACTTAAAAAAACCCCTAAGACATCATGAGATGCCTTTAAGACATCACGAGAACTGATGAGCAGATTTATGGGTAACAAAAAAATGAGGGGTCTGCAGACGCTGAGGTAAAAAATTACAAGCCTGACAATTTTTATGTGAATGCTTCAGATTGGTCAACTAACCAAAGACAGCTCAACCACAGTAGAAAGCAGAGACAGGAGGAATATTTGAAGGAATGAAAACAGGCCAATGCCATTTTCATGTTAAATAAAGGGCATCTGCCTTACAGGCTGTTCAGAAAGAGCAAGTATGAAAATGCAAGTGAGAGATGTTTCTTCTTCTCCTTGTGCGAATTAGCTGAGATCATGTAGAAAGGAAAATTTTAACTCATTCCCATCACACCTTATTCTAGGAATGCTTCCCCAAGATCTGCCCGTGCATTCATGGCCTGAGATTTCACTGATGTCTTTGCTGGTGGCAATACCTGCATCTGAGGTGCTCAACAGCTCTGCTCCCCATGCTGTTGCTTAGCCCATTGCAGTGAGGAAGAGGAGGAGAAAAGGGATGTGAGAGTGCTGGAATTCACTTTTCTTATAAGTCAACCCTAAAAGGTTGAACTGAAATTAAAGACCTGCTGTGTAAGAGTCTGATTTCCCAAGACAAATTACTTAGTTGCCTATCTAAGGTAATGCAAATAGCACTCTTTGTTTTGCCAAGCAGGAATCAGAATTTACTGACACCATTCTAAGGAAGTTCCTGCTGAAGCATGGAGAGAAATGGCAAGTGGAGTTTGGTCACCTTGCAGCTGGAGATTGGAGGGTGAAAGGTAGAAGACCAGCATGCAGACATTAAAGTAGTCACATTGTTTGCATAGTTTTGTTTTGATACAAGTTATTTTGTATGAGAAAGGCTCTTTTCCCTTGTATTTGTAGCCAAGGTTCCCAAGGGAATTTGAAAGCTTTGGAAACTTAGGCTGGTTGAAGCAGTCTCTGTTTACTGCTAGGCAGGTAGTGGACCAGGAGTCTGCTGCAGCATTTCCTCATCAGCAAGGCAGGTGGAGGTCAGGAGAGACAAGGTCCCATGGGAATTCAGATGTTCCTGATGTGTCAGGAGCTTGTAGTTGGGTTACCAGGCTCTCAACTAAGCTGCTAAGAGACATCATTACTCCCAGCAGCTCTTTCTACAAACCATCTATAGATTATTCATCCTGTTTAAATGGAAGATTTAAGGCATCTTGATGCAAACCCTGTGAAGTGAAAATTGCTGCCCTCCATCTCTTTTTCCTTGCACCCCATTGCAGGGCTTGTCCCAAGGCAGCTGTATGGGCTGCTTTACCCCATGTAGAAGGCTCTGAAGCACTGCCAGTTTTCCCAGAATCTCCAAAAGCAGACATGAAAGTAGTTCCTATGTGACGTGGTCTGTGGGACAAAACACAGGCACTTTTGTGTGCAGTTTTGTTTGCTTGCCATCCAGGCCTGCACTGGCCTCTTTCCCTGGCACACAGACCATCAGAGCACAGCAGAATGCATACTGTCATCAAGCTGTAAAGATTTAATTACCCCAAGCCCCAGTTTGCGAGAGAGCAAGTCACATGGGCAGTTGAATTAAACAGCCACATCTGTGGCTTTCCTTGAGCTCAACCAGTGAAAAGACTCACTTAAACTCTCACTCAACGTCATGGCTTCCACCACTTCTCTGTCAGCTTTACTATGAATCACTGAGACTGCAGATTTGTGGCAAATTGATGTGATCTACTTTCTGAGCTGCTGGGACAGTAAGAGTTAAGCAACTGAGCTGGAAATCCCATGAGATCAGGCTTTTCTAGTGGGAAGATTTCCCATGCTTCCTGCTTTTTGATGTGCTGGAAATACTTTATGCTCGGCCTTTCTTGTGGTATCTTGGCACAACTTCTGTAAATAGTTGAAGGGACATCATCAACATAACAATCATGCTTCTGTCTAAAATGTTTTTATTATTCCAAGTCACAACTAGGAGAGAAAGAGATTAAGGTCTCTTTCAGTCAGGCACTTAAGCACAGAGCAACTTTTCTAAGTGTCAGTCAGATCATGCTCTATAAGATTTAGGGCTTAAATTCAGGACTGTATTGGCTTTGCTGACAGTGCTGCTAGAGAGGAAGTTTTGACAATTTGTTCCCACCCTCACCTCACCACCATCTGCTACCCTGTTGGTTGGTTGTAGTCTGTAAGTGGTTGTCCAGTAAAGCTGATCTCTCCCTGGGTTTTTTTTCTGTGTTTTTATTAGGTTTTTGTTGTTGTTGTTGTTATTGTTGTTGTTTTTTGGGGTTTTTTGTTGGCTTGTTTGGTTTTGGTGTTTTTTTTTTGTTTTGTTTTTGTGTGTGTGTGTGTAAGAGGGAGAGAGTTGTTTTTGATAAGAACAATTTCATCACCTTGTCTTTACAGTGAGGCGCGAGCAACTACTTTTTGGGTTGAACTGAGAGAATGGCAGCCTGGGGAAGGATGAAACACTCAAGGGAGGGAAGATCAGGGACCTGCAGACAGAACTGCTGCTGACTGACACTTTGACATCTTTGGGCTTTGCACTGAAAACCCAAAGTCCACTGCATATATGCACATCACACTCCTCTCAAGTCATAAGCCTAAAGGCTGAAATGAATTTCTGCTTTCTGCTCTGAAATGATCTTGTTGTGTTGCACAGCCTACCTGGTATGAGCTGTGTGGTCTTCAGGCAGTATTATTTCTTACTACCTTCATTGTATTTTCAGTAAGCACTGAAATGATGCCAACTACAGGGCACCAAACACCTACAGAAGCCCTTAGAAGTTTCCAATGAGAATATGCACTTAGCAACTGGGTGTTCAGAGCTGAACTGACACTTAGCCAAATTCCAAGGCTGTTTGGAGCCAGTGTATTAGTTGGGCATTATCTTCAGTCTAAAATGAGTCTTGGAAAATGTCTTTTCTGAGGGTTATTAAGCAGGCAAGGAGGCCTGTACCAGCAAACACCTGCTGCTGATAGAAACACTGACACTGGGATGACATTTCTAGAGTCACTGTCACACTTGTGAGTTATGCTGATGAGGAAAACTTGCACACAGGCTGCTCTTAATTTATGAAATGTATCCCCAGAATGTGTAAAATGTGCAAACAACTGTCCTCAAATTTCACATGCCATGTCCTTTTTTCACTTGTCCCTCCCATCCCTTTGGTTTCCTCAGCACACTGTGCATGCCCTCTCTTGCCAGTGAAATGCAGACTCTCCATGTGCCATAGGCTACTGGGAATGACAGGACACATTCTTCCAGGGCTTCCTAATGACTGCTCCAGAAGGTACACTACAGGAGTGGATAAGGACCCATTAGAAGCCAGGAAGTGTCTAATGTATTGTCCTTTCAAGTAAACAGCTTTAGCTTTTTAGTTCTCCACTTACATTAATCATGCCTGTCACGAGCTACTTGGAGAACGGCAGCCACCTCAGGGTGGCCTGCAAAGCTTCCTGCTTCACTCAGAGCTCTGCTTCTTCCAGTTTGCCTTCCCACTGTTTGTATGAAGCCTACAGGAGATGAACCAAACAAGATATTTATTTCTTTCATTCAGTATCCAAAGCCTCCCCCATAAGGTGAACCACCAGTGAGGGAGAGGAGACTGGAAGCAATAAGCGTCACCTTACTCATTTTCAAAGAGTCTTAGGAGACTTAGAATATTTTATGGTATATTTTTTTAAGCTGTTAGCAAATTCACAAGCACTGCGATCGATATTAACAAAAATCAGTCAAGAGGAATGAGCTGTTCTCTGCTCAAACATAGTCTCCGTTCCCAATTCCTGTCAGTTTTGGACTTTAAATGTGCTTGGTTTGATTTTTTTTTCTTTATTTAAGAAAAACATGAAGAAGCATAATTTTTCGAAACATGACATCTTGTTGAACAACAGACAGGACAAGAGAAACTCTATCCTACTTGAATACAGGGTAATTTGAGTCTACATAGAGAAATTATGTCAGTCTAATACTTCTGTGTTGCAAATTTGAAATACTGGTTTGGAGAGATATTTGAATCTTAATGCAAAGTGAGTGCAGTTTAGCCTCAAATCTTGTATCCTTTTTTTTTTTTTTT
>VZRH01006479.1:83976-97759 GCA_013397555.1 Urocynchramus pylzowi
TTTTTTTTTTTTTGCACTGGCTTGGAGGAAATGAATCTGGAAACAGCAGTTGTACTCACGATTTTATGACTGGGATCTCTTTCTGCCTTAAATCTCATTTTATCTTCTTATGTGTAAAACCCCCTAGCAAGCAGCTGTGTTTCTTAGTTTATTGAGCTGTAAAATGTGTTGGTGATGTTCACCTATTCCTGGTGTCCTGAGATGCCTGGAAGGGCAGAACTCTTCTAAAAGAAAGATAATGAAGCAATAAGGCAAGAAGGGCATTGAATTTCAAACAATAAATTGTAAGCAAATGGAAAATAAAGAATTCTGAATGACCAAGGAAGTTTTAATGTGCAGGAATGTCTTGCAGGAATCTGCTCTCTGATGAATGCTAATTAATTCTAGGATCTACTGCAGATCAGGTATATCCTAGTGACAGATGCTTTAGAAGTGCTTTTATCTAATGAAGTTTTATGTCTAGCAGTAGAGAAATTAGGTCATTTTTATACGATGTGAGATATAAACTGGGGAACAATGATTCTGAAAAAAGTTCTGGGTATGATGTAGTGGCTAAAAGGAATTGCTATGATCCTGACATAGATATTGGGGTAGAATGTTAGTAGTATTCATAATACCATTGCAAAACTAGAGCTTTCTAGCTCAATATTTTTTTTTCTAAAACATATTGGCAAATTTATAAAAAGAGCTTTTTGAGCCTTCAGTGTAAGTTATAAAATGAATGATTTAAGGAATCCAGATTTTATAGTGTATTGATGAGAATAAGTTTAGAATTTAAGGAATGGTGTGGTTACAGCCTGTATTGCATATGGAGAAAGCAGCCAATAACAGAGGGCTTTTTGACTTGTGAGGCAATGGCAGAGCATTCAGAAGCTAAAGGGTGATGCAGAGGAATAAAAAGTGTAAAAATTAGGCAGCTGTTTTACCAGGTTTGCATTTCTAACCAGTGAAAAAATTTCTTGTTGAGACATGTCATTCAACCCAAATATTTTATCTCCTGTAAATATATAATGGATTATTCCATGATATTAGGGGGAACATATTGTTGATAAGTAGATGCTTAAATTAAATCAATAGAATAATTATTTTTAACCTTAGTTGTAGAAGTATGAGTATTCCTTAAAAAATCATTACTTTTTTTTCCATTACTGATCAGAACAACCTGAAGTTGCCAAAAGCAGTTAAAGTTTTCTTTCAGGGTATTAATGGTAAAATGTAGACCAAAAGGTCTCCCTCTCTTTAATTTTCTTATGTAGCTCTTCATAGAAAGAAGATTTTTCTCAGGGTGTATCTATCCAAATGACTCTCTGTTATATGATGCTGTATTTTTAATCCCACAGCATATGGAAAACATTCCCCAGTACTGAAGAGGTATCGTTTTATAAAGTCGAGATTTTGCTTACCCCGGTGACTCAGAGTCAAAGCAATATCCCTTTTGTGCTTCCAGAGAGTGATGTAATGAAGCAGACTACCATGTGCACTCACTAAAGCCTGGCTAGGTGCATGTGTGCTTGCGATTAGTAGCTGCCAGTCCTGACCTCTGCCTTCCCTGATGGATCAGGATCCATTGCTCCCTACCGCAGAGGGCCAGCAGAAGACCTACGTGCAACTTAAGCTTCACTTCAGTGCAGTTTTGAGACCTTCTGTGGGATGTGGGTGGGCAGAACGTTTTGCTCACTCAACATTTAAATTTGAGTTTGGAAATACTTTTACTAGCCAACAAGTTGTTTTCTTTTAAGCTTTCACAGGCCGAGGAACATCATCACATAATTCCATTAGTGAATCCAGCAAGTTTTTGTTAAATTGCAACACCTCTTTTCGGAAGTTATTAAACAATGATTTAGAGACCAAAGATATGACAAATTTACCACTTCCCTTAATGTCTTTTTCCAATGCATAATTGACTCAATTTATTTCCACTTTGAATTTTAGATCTATCTTTTAGCCATTGAAAGTTAATGCACTTTGCTGCCAGCTCACAGTCCTAAGATTAATCACAAATTTTAACATGTGTCAGAGATAAAATAACTCCAAAAGTATGAATAATAATTTCTGTATCACTCAAATTCTAGTAAAATGGATTGGCAACCCTCATGCCTTTCACCCACAGCGAGTATTTCAGCTGAAGATAGAAATGCCATTTCTTTGAAGGTGGTGGCTCCCTTTAACTTTGGGTTTGCTTGTCTTTCCACATTGCACACTGTGATTATCCATCAACAGCAATGCCAGAGGCTCTTGCAGTTTAGCAGGGGCAGCCCGGGACACGACTTTCATCTTGTTGAAACAAATAATAATATCAAAGTTCTTACAACCCTCTGAAATACGGCAGAGACTTTGAGGTGAGTATTTAGCGACTTGGCCGTGTGTGGGCAGTGCAAACACAAGCTGCAGCAAACAAGAGTCTTCCAGCCTTTTCTTCGAATTGTCCTACAGAAGACTGAAAGGTGCAAGCAATTTGCTCATTATTAGACCGGAGTCACCAGAGCAGGGCCTCTTCGTGTTGACTCGCGAAACCCTTTCATGCTTATCAGCGTACAGCTGGATTTCCTCTGCTTTATCACACTGCCACTTTTCCTGTATGGCTCTCAGTTTTGTTTGGAGTTCTCTGGCCTCGCTATTATATGCAGGTCTCTTTGATGCAACGACAGATCTTGCAACTGTGCTCTGTGAAATGTGCACCTCTCCTGAGGTGTTGTGTAATTGCAGGATCACTGTTATCTCATCAATCTTAATGTTTTCTAATTTTTTTTGCCCTGGGGTCTTGTTTGAGGCACGGCATAAGATATCCCTAAAGATTTCCAAATTATTTTATTGGAATTCTTTAGAGTTTTTCATGTTGAGCTTTTAATAAAGCAAAACTTCGAGGACGAATGTCTACTCAGTGCACAGTTTCCCTTATAGCAGCTTGTTTTGAAATGAAAGATTCATCAGCAGAAGAACTTTTAATTGTACTTGTTATGATCAGGAGAGGACTCTGGACTGTTTTACATTAATAAAACTCTTCCTCTTACATCAAGATTTCTGCTTGGCTATTCCACGTAGCCATTGTCTCCTGAAGTGGCAAACTTGAAATGTGTAATCCCTTGTGACTGAAATGTTGAGAAAATTGTCCAATATAACAGCTACATACTGCTTTGTAATCTTATGAATAATTTCGGATTGATTGACTCCAGTCTTTGCCCCACTTCTGACAGCAGTATTTCTTGTTTTGCTCCCTGAACTTTAAATGTCTTCCACATGTACATTATAGTTAAATGATTTTGCATTACCTGCAAATTAAGAGGGTGGGTCCCATCCATGCAAATTAAGATAAAAAATTTCTTTAAGTGGAACCGTTTTTATAACTTTTTTTCAATGCTGTTTTGAATTCCTGCTTTAATTGATATATTTTTAACCTGTTTTCGCTTCATTTTCTCTTGCTTCCTTTACATTGCTGTCTGCCTCTTGTTATAGCAGGGAGGGAACTGGGCAGCAGTAATAGAATGAACTGGTGCCTAGACAAGCTCATGAAAAGATATTGGATCAAGGAATGGAGGAATGGGGCCTGCTGTGCTACCCACTGGAGCTGACAAAGTTGTAGGTTTGAGATCTCTGCATAGCACGTGCAAGAGTGCACTTCCACAAGCAGGGCTGCCATTTTTAAAAGGTGTGGCCCAGTCTGAGGTAAATTCTGCCTCTTTAAGACTCCTCTTTTTTGGAATAAATCTGTAAATGGATAAAATGTACATCTCCAGATAGTCCTCACAGATATGAAAGGGAAGGTAAGAATTAGCTGGAAGGAATAGAGTACACTGGTGGGAGTGTGGGTATATACACATATATCTATATATATAACACCATTGGTGTTATACCTATGAAAATATGGTATTTACAGAGTTTTTTCTGCTAAATGTTATTGAGAAAGCCCAGTGAGAGGTTTAGTTGCTCACAAGATCAAGACACTGTCTGCACCCACAGGTGTGAATGTTCAAGTGAGACCAAGGGACACCTAGTTTGGCCCTAGAAATGAAGATAATGCAGAGTGTCATGCTTCCTCTTTTATTTGGTGAGAAACAAAATGCATTGATGCAACTCTTTTTAGCCTTAATCATTCTTCCCCCTCCCCCCTGGATAGAGACAAATGCTCCCTGTGAATTACTTAGCCCAAGTTAATGAACAGAAAACAGATACAGCTCTAGTATTGGCCATCATCAATAGCTAATGGTAGTAAGACTGCTATATACCAAAAAAGGTCTATGAAGAAATTCTCTATGGTGTTTTTAATTTTCTGTTTGTTTTTGGTTTTGGTTTTTTGTTTGGTTTTTTGGTTTTTTTGTTTGGTTGGTTTTTTGTTTTTGGTTGGTTGTTTTTTTGTTTGTTTGGTTGGTTGGTTTTTTTTAGAGAATGCATAGCTCCCAACAAGCATGTGCAGTGACAAGGAACACCCAATTCTGTGCTTTCTGGAAACAAAATGCACAGATTGTAGCTTAAGTGGCTTTTAACTTTGAAGGTCAGGCATTATTGCATCCTCTTACACACTGAAAAAGAATGCTCAGGGACCTCAGTTTCAAAAGATCAGATTTCACAACATTCCTATTTGTTGAGCACTTACTAATTACTGGAATTATTAATCACAAAGTTAAGCAAATGAACGCCGTGTGTAGGCAAATCCAAGAAGTTTTTCTTCATGTATTATCATTTGGGTCATATCACTGTATCATAGGCAGGGAAGAGAAAGGGAAATTTAATCCACAACTTGGCCTTCACACTGTTTGGCAGCATATTAAAGTGAACAATCTGAGTAAGTATATTCTGTAATTTCAGGCTCCCTGGATATGATAGACACTTCATGCACAAAGTTTGCTTTCAGCGTAATTTTTACCATTTCTAAAATAAACTCAGTTGCACATTTCAGTTTGTTTAACTGAGATAACGTTCAAAGTCATGGAATGAAATATCCCCCTTGGGCTCTTAGCTGTGGCACTAAGCACTCACTGACCTGCTAGACCATTGAAAGTATTCTTTCTCCTTCACAATCCTTCACAGGTCAATTTAGACTCTCACATCCAAGCACAGCTAACCTGGAGTACCTAATGCATTACTTACTGTCCTGTGAATAGAACTGCACTCAATATCTGGTTAATATTTGCCATATGCAATGTGGGATATGCTTTTGTGATAGCTGAGAGCTAACAAAACTATTTACAGAGCAGAAGGGGTTAAGAGTGCCGCTATTTTCTTCTTTTCTCTCTGCTAAGAGGGCTGTGTTTGCACTCACCAAAATTAAGACATGGTGTGACCTCAGCTTAGTTGGATGGATTAGTTGAGTTTTTATTTGGTTTTGATGGGTGAATACAGACAAAGACAAACCATCCAGTCTCAAGTGGATGGAAAATAGACATGGGTCCTGTGCACAGCAGTATTTATGTGTCACTGCCCAAAAATGCAGATAGTGAAGAGAGAGGCAGTGAGAGGGGTTAGTTTTTCCCTCAACAAAGAAGGCATCATGTCACTTTTGACAGATATGTACACACACCAGAACACCTCTGAGATATTTGGTATCAAAATACTCTAAAGAACATGAAGTTGACCCTAAGTGTTGGCTGAAGGATATTAATTTGGGGGGGACAGGTCTGGAAAACCCAGGGCAAATGCTGCAGCCATGGGTCATCCCTCATAGTTACCCAGGGGGTCCACGAGAAGTCACGTTGCTCACAGACATCCTCTACCATAGTGCAATGGCTGCTGTGCATGTTGTACACCAGCATGAGTCTGGGGATGTGTCATGTGAACACCTCGGTGGGAGCTCTTTGAAGTACGGAAATTAGACCTGCAGCTGTAGAAGACACCCTTGTAAATGAAAAACAATTTTCTAGAAAAGTCAATCTTCATGCTGAAAAAGTGCTGCACAGTGGGTTGGGAACACTAGTGACCTCCCAGTGTCAGCTGCAGGTCATGTTTGACAAGCAGACTGATCTGGTGAGATTCCTGATGTCCTGGACTTTTCATCACTACCTTTTCCTCAGTTCTCAAAGTGTTGTTTGACAGCTGGGCTTATTCATATTGGTCTCCTTTTTGCACTGATTAGCGATAAGTCCATCATGGGGCACAAGTAGCAATGTTTTCCATTTCAAATGGAGGAATAAGCAACCCGTTTTAGGGAAATATTGTAAAAGCAGATATTTCAGAACTTGTGAGATCAAGAAATCAAGAGAAAGGGAGGATTTTTGCTTTGTATAAAACTGACATGATTTGAAAGAATTTTAAAAAATCTAATGACTTTTCAGTGACTCCTTCCTCTGTAATTGAGTCAGAAGTGTAACTCAATCACAAGACAATGTTGGTTGGTTTAATGCACAGATTATGGTTTCAGAGAAGCATTTATTTCCTTACACACTGGACATCTGGAAACATTCCCCTGCCACATTTTATTAGAACATTGAAATCACCTCGTTAAATGATATGGAGGGATTTAGAAAGCAAGGTAATTGTTGGGAGATCAATCACCGATTAAACTTCCCATGCCACTTTAATATGTTCCCATTTACTGCCACAGACACTCATTCTAATCATTGGCTATGGCATTTAAATGATTTTCATCACAGACTTCCCAGTTTTCTGAGACTTCTCCTGGTGTAATGACCCCCACAACATTTTTCTGTCTTTGTTGTTGAGAAAATGAGCTGATAAGCAATGAAGTACATATGCCAAATTACTATTTTAGTACCCACTGTTGCTTTTCTCTCAAAGATACAATAGTAGAAAAGGGGCTGGACAGAAAATCTCACCTGCTTATTTACATCTATTCTCTCCAATCCTGAAACAGAGCTTTATTTGTGACATTACACCACAGACTAGATGAAATGGTGAGTGTCCTGCTGTGACCAGGGAATATTTGAGGTGGATAAGCAGGAGTTCATGGTGGGCATTGGAGCCTGAAGGCAAGTGAGCGTTCAGGGAGGAAGATGAGATCCACTGGGGAGAACTGAAGTGTTGAGGGCTGCCCTGGTGAAGGTGTGCACGAATGCTGAGCCAGCATTTGACATCTCAGAGCAAGAGGCATTTGAAGGACGAATATCACTGTTGATGCAGGAGTTGGGGGAAGGAGAAGACCCTCAGTGCAAAGGGGAAGCTGCTGAGAGGTTTTGAGAAAGAAAAATACAAACCAAGAACCTCACCTGGACAGGCACAAGTGTCCTAAGAGTCATGGGGCAGAGTTGGCACAACGGAAAAATGCATGTTTTCTTGATGAGAGGAAAATATTCTAAAACTGTGCCCTGTATCAACTATTTTGCTTCTTTGCAGGGAGAACCAAGAAAATGAAATGTCTATATGTGGGATTTACGGTCTATGGCAAAGTTTTTTCTGCAAAACTATATACAATTGATGTACCCACATAATTGCATATCCTTCGTGGTCTTTTCATGAAGACGTGCGTTGGAGAGAACCATTCATCTGGTTAATATTTATTTGCACTTTAATCCCCTTTTCTGTCCCACTCCAAACTAATTGTGTGTGCGTTTGTCCCTCCCTTTAACAACTGCAAATAGAAAGCAGACGGGAAGCCAGGAGCTTTGACAAAAAGCAGGAAGAGGAGAAGAAAAAGCCCTGAGAAAATGATAGCCACACATGGCACACTCTGATCTCACTGTAATGAGGAGGCTTGTAAAGACTTGCATTTGTGGGTCATTTACCCGTGCCGTACGGAGTGTTTGTTTTACTTGGTAAACAAGGATCACAGCACTCCGCTTTTAGGCAAATATATTTTGTGGATATATTTTCAAAACTGAAGTTGAATGACTTTAACAGTGTGTAATAGCTCTCACTGCTTTTCATTTCTTTTACACATA
Organism: Urocynchramus pylzowi; assembly: GCA_013397555.1. NCBI lineage: Eukaryota > Metazoa > Chordata > Aves > Passeriformes > Fringillidae > Urocynchramus > Urocynchramus pylzowi. Next base: position 91,806 of record VZRH01006479.1, read on the forward strand.
GCTTTTTAAATGTAGTGTGACTATTGACAGCCCTGGAAGGTAATCTAGGGTGACTTCTCCCTTGCTTTGATTTGGGAGGTCAAAAGAGATATAGCTCTTTTCCATGTCCAGCTAGCAGCTGTGGAATTTCTCTGTCTCTGAGCGTATTTTACTCCAGTTTCTGGTGTTTCTGCCTGGCTCTGCTCTCTTAGCTATGATCTCAGCATCACTCTTAGGTGCTCAGCCATCGATGCTGCTCACATGTTGGCTTGCTCCAGGTGCAAGGAGATTGGCTTGCCTGGTATGGAAACCCAGATGGATGGCAGCAGTCCAGTATGGACCCAGGCTCTGCCCCTTGGCTCTTGCCTTGTTTGTAACCAGCTTGACCCACACATAAAGCAAAAGTAAACTTGTACTTGGACATGGTTTGTGAAGAGATAAAGAGATAACTCGGTTATCTCCACACAGAGCCCCAGAACCCTGAGGGTTGCTGCACAGTGCCCTCTTCCAGAAATTATAGACCAGGTCTTACCTGTGCAGTACAATGTGATCCAGGACTCTTCACACAGTTTGGGTAAAGTGCCTTTTAATGCTCTCTATTAGTGACTGCCCTTTGATGTTACTTTTGATATTTGAAAAACTTGATGTTTGTGTTTCTGCTCCTTTGGTCTTTGTGGAAATGAAAAATATTTTACCACTCTTGCAAAATTATGCACTTCAGATGTACATTGGTAATTTTTGCAGGAGTCCTCAGACTTACTGATCAAGATCCACTTCAAGACCTCAGACTGAATCCACCTAAGGCAAATTTGTGTTTATTTTTGCAAGATGGTTCATGAGTGCTTCTAGCTTTACCTGAGAACAAAATACCTTGACAGCTTTACCACGTCTCTAATCTCACACCTGCCCATTCTACAACTAGATTGCTGCTGTACTGATGTGGGTTCAGTCCTGTGGGTTCCCTTCCTCCCTGGGGAGCATTTTATCCTGCCTTCATCCCCCAAAATCCAGCTCCCTGCATGCCTGACAGGGCAGCAGCCCCTTAGTCCAGCCCCACAGCCTTCATTGTCATGGTGAATCAACATCTTGAATACCAGGTCAGTTCTCACTCATGTGCAACTCTTTCTCCTCTGGGGAAGTTCTCAGGACCCAGGCAGTGTCAGTCCTCCCAACTCTGAGGCTCCCTCAGCCAGGGTGTGAAGGCTGCTGACAGCCTGAATTCACAACACCAGGGCATCATGCTGCTTACTGCCTGCAAATTTGGTGTAACATGAGGATTTTGGACAGAAGAGCCATATGCTGTGGGCTGTGGTAATCCTCTGCTTTTGGTCTCACATTAATTTTGTACCCTGTGGGGTTTGTTCCAAGTTTCATAGTCACCTTCTGAAAATAGTGAGTTTTGGCCTTCTCCCAGCGAAAGCCAAAATCTCCTTCATCCTCGGGCCCAAAGGACAGGGTTGGAGGGAGAGAAGCAGAGGGGAAGGGAACAGGGACCAGGCTGACCTCTGTTTCCATGTAAGGTGATCAGCTGGGAGCACAGACAACCTAACAGATTCTAAAAGCTGTCTGCTGCCCTATCCTTTGCAGAAACCCTCTCTGATCTCAGGAGGGGGAAATAGCTCTTAAGGCAGCTTTTCTCCAGACTGGGAGAAGCTGGAGGTCATGTAGTCAGGAACAACTTTGATGCTGTCAGACTGGAGCTGTGAAGACTTGACCTGTGACTGTAGCCTACCTCCTGGTCTTCCTGAGATTAAATTATGATATGGAGCAATACCAGAAATCACACCAGTCATTTAACAGAGGTGGGGAGTTTTTAACTCTGACTTAGCCCTGACCTGTTTTGTGATGCTGAGAGACCCAACAGCCTGTTGTGTACCTTATTATCCCTGAGTCTTCCCAAAACTCCTTGTTTTGCTAGGTGGTGACGAAGCCCAGGGACTGACTACAGCCCAGGCTTGGAGGGCTGTAATTTCTGAAACAGCATCTGAAAAGTTTGAGGACGATAGTGGGATTTGAGCAGGTCCTGTCCTCAGCTGGGACTGCATTCCTGCTATTCTCAGCAGAGGAAAGCCACACTGCATCAGTGGAAAACTGCTGAAAATGGCTCTGATAGCACAATAGACAGACTATTGGACAAAAGGGTGATGCCAAATTTTGGGGCTTGGCCACTGGAAGGAATGTTCTGGCAGTGCTCCAGGTTTAAAACCCCAGCTTGCCATAGTGGGTGCTTTTCATCCAAGCTTTCAGAGACATCACATCAGTTTGGTTTAGTAAATATTTCAACAGCGTTTTGAAGTTCTAATGAAAACAGAGAAAACCTTTGATGTCTACAGACCCTTTATCCCACCACACATCTCACCCCATGCTTTTCAGCAACATTGTTTAGTCAGGGCTCGCTGAGGCCAAAGGGATGCAAGGTGCAAAATCTTAGGCCCACTGAAGTCAGTAGAAAACTTTTCCATGTTACAGTGAGGCCAGGTGCATGCTGAAGTAAGCCAAAGTGAGCAATTTTAGTTTATCCATTTCTCTCATTAAAAAACAAAAACAAAAACAAAAACAAAAACCAAAAAAAAAAACCAAACAGAAACAATTCTGGTCAGNCCTCTGAAAAAAAAAAAAAAAACCCTAAATGAAATCAGCATCATCTGTGAGGAGTTATTTTTTAAATTTTTCATTTATTTTTTCAGGAAGGGTTGTCTTGGACATTAATCCATGGGAGAGAACCAAACTGAGAACTATTCTTTTGATGGCCAGCCTGGAAATCCCTGCATCACTGAAGCAGTAGTAACAATTGTCTTCTGGGTGGATAGGCATGAATTTTTCACATTGTTTTCCCAACAGAATTTTTTTTCAACAGAATTATTATTCTCCTGCAGAAAATGCATGTTCTGTAATATGGATATTTTATGCATATTAATAATTCCAGGAAAAATTCCTACCCAGCAAGTCTATTCAAAGCCTTATTTATTTTCCCTCTTTCTGTTTTTTTTTCCAAATGTAAATATTAACAGTAATTTCTAAGGCTCACAGGGAGACTCCCAAGTTTAATAAAGTCTATGTTGTGAGTATTTACCATATTACACTTCTGCTTGTTTGAAAATATAGTGCAAAACAACTGAGGGCCAAAGAATGCATTGACACAAATTGGGGATTTCTGCAATACCTGTGCGAGTGTTTAAGGGGGAGAACACTGCATTCTGAAGTGTGATTCTAGTGGATATGTTAGTATATATGTATAATATCTAGTTTGTTTTCCTTTCTATTTTCTCTCTGTTACCCTATCTTTCTCTGTGTTTCCTAATGTTTTGTTAGTGTTTTGTTTATGAGTAGCTTTTTCCTTTTTTTATTTTGTTTCAACCACCAAGATGGATTTTAATTCTCTTTCCTTTTCCCTCCTTTTCTTTTTAATTCCCTTTATCTTCCCATTCCAATTTATTTTCTATTTTTTTCCCTACTTCTGCCTTTCTCTGTGGGAGCTCATCCTTATCCCTGATTTAGTGTGATAACACAGAAAAAAAACCCCTTGTTTTCAGAAGCTCCCGTCTGTCTCAGGACAAGCAATACGCTAGACCGGCTCCTGACAAAACATAGCCCTTTTGTTCAGCATGTGTTGGCTTACCCCAGCTGAATGAAATGGCTTTGTTTTAGGTGTAGATAGTAAGCTGGGTCTGCCTGGCAGGTGCATCTTGCAGCCAGTGTCACACTGCAGTAAATTCTGTAATTACAGGTCATGGAGGTGGAGCTCTCCTTTGATGTGACTTTTCTGTTGTTGCAAGCGGATACAATTTGACTGAGATATCAAATGCAGATAGCAGTAAAAATTTAATTAACAAATCAAAGCTTTTATCTGGGGTTTTAGAACTCAAGCCAACAGGTTTCTTCAATCTAAAGAAATCACAGAGATGGAGGGGCGAAGGCAGTGCCTTTGTAGTGTATACAGCTTACGACCTTTTTTATAATGCTTGCAAAGATAAAGCCTTTTTAACTATTACTTTCCTTTTGAGAAGCTTTTAGATCTTCCCCAAAAGCAAGGATATTGTTCACTTCATTTTCATCATTTTAACTCTTCAGTGTGCATGTATTTTCGCTCATGATACAGTAGATTACTTACCAGGGGAAGAAAATGCATGCTTACACTTGCCTTCCTGCACTTGGGGCTGCACAGAGCACCCCACTACTCCAAATTCATGTGCTGGATTGATTATTTCTCTTGTGGTGAACCAGACAGTGATGGTGTCAGGGGCTTGACATTCCTTCCATAATTTACTTACTGTCTTAACAATGAAAGCCTCAGTGAAATGAGGCTGAAACTTGACTCTTAGCTCCTTCCTCTGCAGGGAAGTAGATGCTCTTCGCTTTCAGTGCTTTCCAGGAGTGTTGTCATGATCAAAGCAGATGGGTCCACGTGCTGACTGCTTCAGTCACCCCACTCATTCTACTGCTAACTGGGAGCTGGGAGAGCAGCACTCTGCCTGTTACATGTGGTGTGTGTGAACAGAAATAAAGGCAAAAGGGTAAAATAATAATAATAATAATAATAATAATAATAATAATAATAATAATAATCCACATGCCTGGTGACACCTCTGCTAGAAGCCACATGTCAGAGCACCCCAAAAAACCATAATGAGACGTATATGGATAATCAGAGCATGTTGCACCCTATATCTCAATAAATACTACTGCCTTGCATTCATGGGCCAGCTCTTTCTCAGAAGTTATTTTCAAGGGTGTGTACAGACCAAAGTTATAAAATGCTGCATGACAGATTAAAACAGAATACCGTAAGTAAAAGAAAAATTATCTCAGCAGTTCACCATGATACTATGTATTTAAATTTTCAAGATCTTGAAGTCCTTCAAATGAATGAACACTCTCCTAGAGAGATCCCAGACTGATCTTCTGTGGTTCTGTAGAGTCAAGTTGTCCTATATGTGTTATTCTGCAAGTTTGCACACAAAGGTCCTAGTTCAGGGAAACATGTAATAGTATCAGACAGCACTTAGGAAAGCCTTAAGTATAGAAACACTTAATCAGGGTCTTAAGGACCTGCCTGAATGAAGCCAAAGAACCTGAGTCAAAGTCCTCTGAAATCAGCACAGCACCACAAACTTGGGCTTATGCCAGTGTATCTCACCTGGAATTATAGATCTGGATTTCTGAGCTGACTACTAGAGAGACTACTGAAATAAAAATCTACTGAGCATGATGAAAAGAGATGACAATCTTAGTGAATTTATAGTGTCAGTCATATACAGCATAGTTACCCAATTCTAAACTCTCAAACTACCACTGTTGCAAAAGCATCAAAAGCTTTCCAAACTTCTAGCTTCTTTCCAAACTTCCATCTAGAAGAAAAAAAGAAAGTAAAAACAAATGAAAGAAAGAAAGAAAGAAAGAAGAAACAAAAAAAAAGGAATGAATGAAAGGAGAGAAAAATAGATAGACCATCCTTATATTTAAAGTATGCAAATTAACTTCTTGACATTTGCATTACTAATTTTAGTGCTTTGATAGAAGTACTCTGTTACCAGACTTTAAAGCCTCAGATATCACCTCAAACAGCTAAGGAAAAAAGAAGGAAAGACTTCAAAGTGAACAATTACCTGTTGATGATGTATTTTATTTAAAGGCTCTGGCTGTGGATTAAAGCTAGTCCTAGGATTGTTAATAGCCTGCAGTAAACAACTAATGAATCAAAGAAAAGGAACAAAAAGCAGCTCTAGTTGAAGGACATTCCCATTAATACCAAAGGCTAGAGTCTAAGTGTTAAGTATAACACAATAAAATACAGTAATTTCACACTAGAGTGTATAAGAATTTAGAAAAATGGTCACAGGTGAATTATTAGGGACTGTCCTTTGAGCTTTGTTCTCAAAGCCCTTTGATGCCATTAACAGCACCAGGTTTTCCAGTCCTCTGGGTTGTTTTTTTTGGTTGGCCTTTTTTTTTTTTTTTTTTTTTTTTTCTTTTTC
>VZRH01006479.1:97833-144916 GCA_013397555.1 Urocynchramus pylzowi
TTTTTTTTTTTTCCAGTTTACATGCAATTTTTATGTTGTATAATGAAGAGGATAGGTCTGAATGTGCAGAGCTATACCTACAGCAGTGATAGAAACAGCAAACTTCCACACAGGAGAAATAAAAGCTCAAAGAAGGAGGCTCAGAGCAGGAAATGGAGGGAAAACAGCTGAAAACAGTGCAGATTAAATTGGATGTCTGCAGGAATCTCTCTGATTTGGAGCTGTTAAGAATCTTGATGAAATAGGAAAGTGAGTGATTTAAAGGTGGTTGGGAAAAATTATCTCAACATACTTCAGCTAAGTAGATGACAGCAGTGCTGCAATCATAGTCCTTCAATCATGGCCCATCTTCTTCCCACCAGAGCAAAACCTTTTAAGCTGTTGGCAGTGTTCACATGAGCAACAGTGGAAGACCCTCATTTCATACTAAATGGAGCCCTGATCTGAGAAGCTTTAAAGAGGGAATGTGGGAATGTTGTTTTTACTTAAATGTGTGGGAATTGAGGTAAGGAAGAACTTTTCAGGGGAATGTACTTTTTCTCTTTGAAAATCATTTTGGGAGAATTAAAGCACAGCAAAACCACTGTGAGCTTGCAATGCATTAGGGTGATATTGATACATACATATGTGTGTGTGTGGCATGGTGCTAAATGACTCTTCATCTTTTGTCAGATCTAAGCTTTTAAGGCTGCTAGATTTTCTCAGGGTTTAGGAATTGATTGAAATAAAGGAGAGCTAAATATGGATGATGCACATTTCACTGCACAGTGCACATGCACTGAAGAGCTTGTAGGCATTTCTAATGAAAGTGATTATTTTTAAGACTGAAGAAAAAACAAACAAACAAACAACAAAGAACCTAAAGCAACAACAAATCACAACTAGACAAAACAAATTATGCCCTAGAAGTGACCTACAGATCATCTCTGTCTTTCTGCACTTTGTGGTGGATTGAGATAATAGTGTATCTTCCTGAGGGAAGTTTTAAAACCAGCCTGGCCATTCAGCAACCGCCATATCCAGCTTGTGGCAGGTCTGAATCATGAAATTTTTAGGGTTGGAAGGGTCCCCTGGAGATCACCTAGCCCAACCCCCCTGCCAAGGCAGGGTTACCTGGAGCAGGTTACACAGGAACTCTTCAGGTGTGTTTTGAATATCTCCAGAGAGGGAGATTCCATTACTTCCCTGGGCAGCCTGTTCCAGTGCTCTGCCGCCCTCAAGATAAAAAAGTTCTTCCTCATGTTGAGGTGGAACTCCTTGTGTTTCAGTTTATGGCCATTGCTCCTTGTCCTGTTGCTGGCCACCACTGAAAAGGGTCTTGGCGCCTGCCTTTGAGATATTTACCTCCACTAATGAGATCCCCTTTCAGTCTTTTCTCTGGACTGAGCAGGCCCAGCTCCCTCAGCCTCTCCTCATAAGAGAGATGCTTCAGACTCCTAATAATCTTTGTGGCCTTCCACTGAACCCTCTGCAGTAGCTCCTTGTTTTTCTTGTACTGAGGAGCCCAGAACTGGACACAGCAATGCAGAGGTGGCCTCACGAGGGCTGAGGGGCAGGATCACCTCCCCTGACCTTTGGCCACGCTCTTCCTGATGCACCCCAGGATACCACTGGCCCTCCTGGCTGTAAGGGCATTGCCAGCCCATGGTCAACTGGTCATCTACCAAGACTCCCAGGTCCTTCTCCAGTATGTCAGCCCCCAGTCTGTGCTGGTACGTGGGATTTTCATCTTGCTCTACATAAGCAAGGCCCACTGGCTCTAGGTCTGTGTGGGAAAGACCCCAGGATTCCCATCCCTAGCAGGAGAGATGTTATGCACCTGAAGTGCTTCCTTAATCACAGGATGCAATATGGTAACAATTAATTAGTTTTTGAGACTGAAGACTGGGGTTTTTTTTCAACCCTAATAAGTCACTGTTTCAGTGCTGGGACCTGCTCAGCCATTCTTCATGACATCACTCACACTGAACTCACCGGTCAGCTCTCATCTCAGGGAAAGGATTGCTGATGTACACCTGAGATAAAAAACAGGCTACACAATGTGTCTCAGCAGCATTAAGAAGGATATGAGAGAGAATGAGTCGGCTTGTGAAAAGCCAGAAAAGGGCAGGGTACACAGGATGATGGGGGCAAGGCTTTCCTCATGACACGTAGGGCTGCTGCTGAGTGTCTGCTTCTCTCCATAGGGGTGGCTGCTGAGGGACCTGGCACCCTTGTATATCAATACATTCACTGGCTTATATCCTCATGACAAGAGTTCATTTTATAATGACTACAGAACTAAACAGAAAATAGAAGTGTCCCAACTTCATTTTGAGTATCGGTCTTTCCCTACTGGATGCTGGGATTCCTGCATCCACCATTCCCTGTCTTGGAGACAGGTGGTCTTTCTGGGGCTGCTGTCCCATGGGAGGCAGTGAGTCAGTTTGGTGTCACATCACCACTGGAGAAGAGTCCCTTCTGCTGCCCCATCTCATAATCTTTGTATTGCCCTTGCTGTCTCCTGACTGTAAGCTCCTGCTGCTTACCATGTGTGGGCTTATGGAACACGACTTTACATTATTTAATTCCAAATTTGGCAGAGGACTAACACAGCAAAAATGGCTCAGGGAAGCATCTGATGAAGATGGAGCTGCCCCAAAGGAGGGTGGGGCAGCACTGGGAGATTCCCTGAAAGGATGGAAGAGTAGGAAATGAGGGAAGGATAAAGGAGACTTGTCTTTTTCGAGACACATAAGCTGTGAAACAGCACCCAAGGACACTTTTCTGAGTTTTGTTAGAGTCCCTGGAAAGAGGCAGGCAGTCTGAACTATGGAAGCTGAGCTACTCTCTAGGAGTTTTGATAAAGATAGCCTGAACAATGAATGTGGACTACAAAACAAACATTTGGAAGCTGAAAGTTAAATGAGGTGAAGCCCAAGCATAATCCTTAGCACTCCAGGTAAATTGTCCATCATTATTTCTATATTCACCGTTTGCATGCATGTATGTGACAGCTGTCTGTATGTTTGGGGTTCCTTAGTAGGCCACACATATTTCTGCAACAAGCTGGCATTTTCCATGTCCTGTCTTACCCTTGTTGTCCATAGTTTTTGCTGCTTTCTGTGAGGATTACATCCTGCGTAGTGTTTCGTGATTGAATCCCAGACCTCTGGAAAGTCCCACATTCAGTTTGTCAAAGCTTGCCCATTTTAGTGCATTATTTGTTTGTGCCATAGCAATGCCCAGAGGCCCCTGTGTGCAGAGCAGCATCTGTGGCTGGTACACTCGCAGCTGTTTGTCCCAAGGTCCATGACAAGCTCCCACAGCCCCAGCCCTGCCTCTTCAGTGCACAGTGTTTTCAGCCATCATTAAAGCTTAATATGTTCCATTTGGCACCATTGTGAGAAAGCTATCTTGTTTGGGGAAAAAATATTTTATTAAGCCCAGGGCAAAGACACAGCCACTTTTGGGTGATGTTGTTGATTATTCACAAAATTTCATTCCCGAGTTGTCTTGTTTGCCAAGTGTGGGACATATGTTAGTAATTGACAAAGAGCAGAGTGGATCTCTTCTATAAATGGCTGTTTCAAGACACGACTACTAATAAAATAAAGGGGCCAGGGGTTCCTCAGAAGATCTAACACTGTACATCCTTTAAAACTGTTATCGCTAGCAGGCAAGACTTGTTCTCCCCCTTTCTCTTCCAGACTGCTTTTCTTCTTGTAGAACCTCAGGCCTGTTCCTCATTTTTGCTTATGTTGCAACAGACGGGTGTTTCGTTTCTTCAGGAGACAGCTAGCTGAAATCTATGTCTTGTGTTTCTGAATACACTTTCCACCAACATTTGTGCTATCCTTAGTTGAACAACTCCAGTTAATGACATACAATGATTTTCAGGGACCTAAAGGAAATTAGATTCATGAAAATTACTTAATTGTTCCTATGGATTTTAACTCTTCATTTCAGTTGCACTGCAGAGATGTAAAGTATCATAGATACTTCAAAAGAGTCAGAGGCCTGAATTTGTTCTCATGTTACCACCTTTAATGTGAAGACATTCATTCAGATGACATAATTTCTGAACATATCAGTGGGTTGGAAGGGTTTGAACATAGAAATAATTATGTAGGTGTGCAATCCTGCAGAGTCTTTTGTTGACACAGACCTTCCTTGTTTGCTCAAGGAAGTTATTGGTCTGTAGTGATGGAGGTAAAAACAGGCTAGTACCACTGGATATAGAATGGAATGAACAACACAATGTACACAACAGGAAAGGTGCCACCTGTATAAGGCTCTGTCAGGTTTGTCTGATGTTTGGTGGGTCAAGATGTATGGTTGTTTGGGTGGCTGGTTGCATTTTTTTTCATGCAAAATACTGGTAAGTTTGAGTGTGGTTGTGGCAAAATGATGTGTGAGGGGACACTGGAAATCCATCCTACTGGTGATTTGGCCTAGTTAGCAAGGAGAAGAAAAGAAGGAGGTGCAGATGACTGATGCAAAGTTATACCTGCCTTTTATGATGTGCCTTTCTTTCATGTCTTAGTGGGCTCCACTTTGCTATGGGACACTTGTGTAATAGAGGACCTGGTTTACATTTTTGCTTGTTCTTTCCAAAGCAACAGCAGCTGATGTGATCTGCCCCAATAAACATTAGCTAACTATTCCAATGTGTTCTGTGTGGGGTGTAGTCTAAACCAGAAGATTATGCAAAATACTGCATCCCACTTCCCAGGCAACAGCCATGGCCAAATTGGTGCGTGATTTATGCACCAACAGCAATAGCAGCCCAAGGAGCACTAAGATCAGCAGGAATTTTTCCACTGATTTCAAAAAGCACTATCTCAAGCCACCTGAGACAATGCTAGGCACTGATTTTACCCCAGAAGTGAACATGGATTATGAAACAATTCTGTGAGCCTGACTTCTCTCTTTTATTCAATCTGGTGAGGAACGATCCCAAACCAGAGATGTCTTGGCTCAGGAGAGGTGATGTTACTTGGCTACAAATGGAGCTAAACCTTTGGTATTTTCCATTTGTCTTTCCAGAGCCTCCAAGATGTGAAGCTTTCCCTGGCCCTTGGGTAGAGAATGCAGGTTTCCATGTGGAGTCAGCATTTGTTGATCTGCTTTCCAGTTTGTATTGCTTGTTTTCCCATTAAAGGAGGAAAGAAAGGCAAATTAGATCAGTTTTTGGAAGGAGGGTGAACTGAATTATTGTTCTTACTTACTTCATATCTGTATAAGTCCTATGCGTCAGTTCTTGTGCATCAAATAAAGTAAAAAAATCATAAATAGAAGGTCTGATCCCTGCTTCTCTGTACCCACAATTTTATGGGTTTACATTCAACTGTTGGACTCATCATTTATGCATTTTGTATAAGGATGGTACAGCCTGACAACACTGCTGCCTGGTAAAAAGTCAGAGAAAGTGTTCTAGCAGGGCTCAAACACTATGACCACTGCTCGGGAAAAAACCCAATTAGGAAAACTCCAGGAGTAACAGTATCCCTCATAAACCAAGGAAGGACCTCAATAACTGCAGGGTTGAGCTATTACTTTTCAGCTCAGAATTAAAATTTCTTATTGAATACTTTCAGGACAGAAAAAAAAAAATGCAATGGTAATCTAGAGAGGTTGGATAAAGTTAAGCTTTTATTTTCAGCTCTCCCAACTATACTGTGTTAAATTACATCTTGGTACCACAGGAGTAACAGTGATTTCAATCCTACAGCTCTCAAATGATGGGTAAAAACATGACAGGGCCTGAGCTTTTCCTCTCTCCCTCTCTCCCTACTCTTTCTGCCACATGACTTATGACTATCCAGGAAGCAGCAGGATAGGGTTGGAGAGGTAACACTGAGCAATGTGGGTGAGGGGCATCAGGCATGACAAATTTAAGTGTTACCACCCAACATTTGATTTCTTCTATACAGTCTTTGCACTAAAGACAGCCAGAGACAATGGTATTACGTTATTGCTGACAGTAATGCCTGTGTTGGGATATATGTTTTGCTGACAGCAGTTGAAATCTTGGAGGTATTTGCCATGGGGAACTCGGTCCCATCCCTCCTAGTTTGTTTATTATTTGCAGCTCTGATGCTTTGGTTTCTCAGCCAGCTGGCTTGTGTGAAAAGGGGGTTCCTGGAAGAGCAGCATTAGGCTGGCTCAGCCTTGGGGGGTCCTTACCATGTCCCTGATTGTGCACTTGACACCGACATGCTGGGTGATTTAGGACCAGACACTTGCTGTCTTTTCCTCCATTTCCCTCCGGTGAAATTGTTAGTGATGGTGCTTACTGTACAAACTGCATGGAGCTGTACAGTTGCCAAGCTCTCTATGAGGCAACAGATGACACCAATTAGTTGTTTTGTACAGCCCAACACTGAGAAAGAAAAAAGGTTGTTTCAGTCATCATGGCACTGAGGTCATTATGTTTTTCCATCCATCTTGAACATCTAGCCTTGTAGGGCATGAGTCAGGATCAGTTGTGTACTTTGCCTTTCTGTGTTCAAATAGGGAAATGACCTGTAAACATGGTGATAGTCAGCATTTATCATCTGATCTATCAGAAGATAAAAATATAATGTGATTTATTGCCTATCTTTACTTTGGCCCCGGTATGAAAGATTTTACTTTGTTTGCTTAATGAACTTGTAATTAAAGAAAGAAAGAAAGAAAGAAAAAACCAAAACCCTAGTAATTCTCTTTGTTTTCTTAGTGACCATACTGTTTCTCCATTATTTAGTCTTCTCCAAATTTCTCTAAATTTTACACTAAAGATAAACTTCTGCTTCAGTTTGAAGTTAAAAGCAAATTTAGCATAGACTTTAACAAAACCAGAAGAGGCCTCAATGTCTTGCCAAAACTTTTTAAAGATTAAGATGCTGAGTTGCTTAGAGGAGATGATTTGGATTCTTAATACTATGAGTTGGTTTACTAAGTACTGACTTAATGTATATAAAAAAGCGGGGAAAACCCCCTAGAGTCTCATGTTACTTGAACAGAAAAAAATGCCTCACTTGTTTGTGATTTACACTCCTTAAACCAAAGTCTTATGGATTACTATGCATTTTTCTCAATATAGGAAAAGCACCCAGGGAAAAATTGGCAGTTGATTATGACTACCATAGTTCCACCAGTAACAGAAGCCAAAAAATTTGCAGTATGGGATGGTTTCTTTGTGTAGCAGTTTGGAGATGTCAGATACATGGGGATTTTTTGCACAGACTAATGTGTGGCCTTGGCATCAAGTCTACAGCTGCATTGCATTTGATAAGGGTTGCTAGAAGTTAAGACCTTGAAACAGGCTGTCATTCATACCTTTGCAGGGTGGGGTGAAGGTATGAAATCTTCTCATTAAAAAAAAAAAAAAACAACAAATCACATTACTGGAGAAAATCAAGTTACTGGACTTCATGCACTTCATGAATCTCTGGCATTGTGTTTGCTTCAGGATTACCTCCAAGATGTGAAAGAGGAAAAAGACCTGCTGGAAAGCCCATGGTTGTGTCCTTCTTAACTCAAGCAATAATCACTGTAGCTTCCTTTCCCAGTTGTTTCCTCGTGATCCGTTGGTCCTCCTGGACCCAGGCTCTGAGATTTCAAGGCTCTTGGCAGCCCACTGAGCTCTGAGGGAAGAGGTAGCACATGTGTGTGATGAAAAGGGTGAAAGCTTTATGGAATCAGCTCCATTTTCCCTTCCTCATATAGGCACTCGCTTATCACTGTAGTTTTCTTGACAGACCAAAAATAAAGTCTTCCTGGATTTGGAGCAGTAAAAAGTTGGTTTTATTGCAGAAATGTGACACTGTAGGAGTTAAAATAAATCCCATTATTTTGGTTCTTCATGGCAGCTGCCTTGCCATATTTAATACTGCACCGTTACCAATATGGTGCAAAGGCTTCAGTACAAATTGAGATTATCAAGTAACAGTGACATCACACCAATAGCAATAATCTAAAGTAAACAATCTCTTCTTCCTACTGTTCTTTGCCTTTGCATTTCTGCTCTGGCTGAATAAAAAAATGCTCTAGGCCATGCATTTTATTGAGGTGGCTGCAATTCTGCAGTAGCAAGCATTTCTGCCCTTTAGCTGTTAACCACATGGTGCTCCAAACAAGACGGCAGACCACTAGGAATGCCAGCTGCATCCCACCCTACTGGGAATTCAACATTTTTCTGAAGACAAAAAATATTTTAATTGGCTGATATTTTATAATAGCAAATAATAATAATAATAATAATGCTGTGCTTTCAAAATATGTTTTTCTAACCTTGGAGTCTGAACACTGTATATCACTTACTTTTAATCAGGTCTGATATTGTATGAAAAGGTTTGTATTATCCTTAGGAAAAGAAAATAACACAAATGAAAATGGACTCTCAGCCAACACAATCCAGAATTCGTTAGCTTTATTGAAATGAATGATCAGCCATGTTTTCTTCATCCCAACTATGTGATCATTGCTCTAGCAACAAATAGATTTTTAGCACCTTTTGATAAATAATCACTTGGCTATCAAGAATCCAGTTCTTTTTCTTTTTCTTTTTCTTTTTCTTTTTCTTTTTCTTTTTCTTTTTCTTTTTCTTTTTCTTTTTCTTTTTCTTTTTCTTTTTCTTTTTCTTTTTCTTTTTCTTTTTCTTTTTCTTTTTCTTTTTCTTTTTCTTTTTCTTTTTCTTTTTCTTTTTCTTTTTCTTTTTCTTTTTCTTTTTCTTTTTCTTTTTCTTTTTCTTTTTCTTTTTCTTTTTCTTTTTCTTTTTCTTTTTCTTTTTCTTTTTCTTTTTCTTTTTCTTTTTCTTTTTCTTTTTCTTTTTCTTTTTCTTTTTCTTTTTCTTTTTCTTTTTCTTTTTCTTTTTCTTTTTCTTTTTCTTTTTCTTTTTCTTTTTCTTTTTCTTTTTCTTTTTCTTTTTCTTTTTCTTTTTCTTTTTCTTTTTCTTTTTCTTTTTCTTTTTCTTTTTCTTTTTCTTTTTCTTTTTCTTTTTCTTTTTCTTTTTCTTTTTCTTTTTCTTTTTCTTTTTCTTTTTCTTTTTCTTTTTCTTTTTCTTTTTCTTTTTCTTTTTCTTTTTCTTTTTCTTTTTCTTTTTCTTTTTCTTTTTCTTTTTCTTTTTCTTTTTCTTTTTCTTTTTCTTTTTCTTTTTCTTTTTCTTTTTCTTTTTCTTTTTCTTTTTCTTTTTCTTTTTCTTTTTCTTTTTCTTTTTCTTTTTCTTTTTCTTTTTCTTTTTCTTTTTCTTTTTCTTTTTCTTTTTCTTTTTCTTTTTTTTCTTTTGCTTTTCTTTTTTCTTTTTCCCCCCACCTTTCCACCTTCTGATTTCTTTCCTCTTTGTACTTTTTTTTTGTTTGTTTTTGTGTTTTTTTAAGGTTGTCTATCTGGAAGCAAAGCAAACACTGGCTTGCTTGCTTTCTTTCAAAGGAGATTTTGGTTGAGGTAGTAATAAAAGATTTGTGGTGAGCAGTGAGTGGCCATCTGCAAGGCCCCTTAAGCCTTGGGATCAAGACACCCAAAAACAAGGGTTCAGTGCTTAAAAAATTATTCACAAATGTCCTGGATCTCAAAAGCAATGTGTATTCTATTTGCCATCTGTTAGAGGTGTGGCAGTTCTCTTCCACTGGATCCTCAGAGGAAGATTACAGGATTATTGTTTCAACAGAACTACATCTGCCATTGTCAGGTTGTATTCAGACTTTGTCAGTGTTTTTTTCTTCCTTTTGTATTATTGCATGCATTTTTAGTTTTCTTTTCCTTTTTCCTAATAAATTGTATTTCTTACTTGGAGCCTCTCACTGGTTTTGCTTTCCAAACCAAAACAACAAAGTAAGCATATCAGGGAGATGCACCAAAAGCAAAGCCTTCCAGAGTGTTTCTCTCAAAGCTGTTACTTAAAGCTTTTGGGTTGCTTCAACCCACATGGCTTTGAACAGAGCTTCTGAGGATGTCTGGGTTAAAGCTGCTCTCTTTTTAACTTGAGGACAGCCTGCTCTCCCACTTCTTCAGCTACTGGCGTGCAGACAGGAAGATAAAGACCTGTCTCATGTGCAGGGACTGCAGATTACTGGGAAGGCCCCGGACCTACATATCATCCATCAGACCTCCCATAGTCATGACTGCCATTAAATTAAGGGAAAGTTCTCATGAATGGCCCTCCCACAACCTCTGCATGTTGACTACTTGCAAGACACATTTACTTCTAGTGTTAGATGATGAAACCTGCTGGGGATGACTGCCCTCTCTGCATGAGCATGTAAAGGCAGGGACCCGAGGGAATGGTTCTTTGTGTTTTCACTTCTTCTGCTTGGCAAGTGAGGATTGCCTTTTGACTGAAGAGCTGGGAATATCAGCCCCTTCTCCAGTGTTGTGATGTTATAGCTAAGGCACCCAAGGGATCTGGGAGAAATGAGGTGAAGGCAGCAAGAGCTGCTCACGCCTGCTCTATGTTTCAGGAAGCTCCACGCTCCAGGCATCTGTCTCCATGTTGGTCCTGCCCTGAAGTTCCTGCACCTGCAATAGCTCTGCCACCCTGAGCTGGGACTTCCCACCTCTCATATGTGCCACTTGCAGTGGAAGAGGATGAGATGGGAAATCCTGACTGAGTCTGCTCCTGTTGCTTTAGTTTCAGTAACACTGCTGAGGCTCTTCAACTGCTGCCTGCAGCCTGCTTATCACTGCGCTCGCTTATCACAGTGCTGACAGGCATTCTGATCCTGAGTAAGTAGCACTGCACACAAGTAAGTAGCACTGCAACAAATTTGGGATGTTGTCTGTTCTAATGAACTTAGAAGGTCCTGATCCTTCTATCACAAGAAATTCACAGGGCAGCCTGGAAAAGGTTTAGAATTGGGCAACAAAGATGATCAAAGGTACAGAAAGGCTCTGTGTGAAGGATGACTAAGCTAGAACTTTTGTATATGGAAAGGATATAAAGGAGGAGGAGGTGATACATTTACAAAAAAAATATTAAGTGTCATGGAGAGAATGAATAGATTGATTTTTTTACTCCTTTCCAATACATGAGGTGGGAGACATCAGATTAAGCTAATAAAACAGTAGGGCTCCAAATAAAACATCTCAGTCAGCTGACCCATGGATCTCCTTGACAAAGGATGGTGTGGGTGCTAAAGTTTTTAGTATTTCAAGGACAGACTAGAGATTTAACACAAGAGTAATGCCCTGGGAGTACTAACCACATAGAAACCACAGCCTCACCAGGAGGTTCCTGTTCTGAAAATGTCTGGAAATTGGGAGAGTGTTACAGGGAGTCTTCATATATGCCTGTTCACTAGGCATCTGCTGTTGGTGTGGTGGAAAGTAGGATAGAAGGACCTTCAATCTGGCATTTTACAGTTTTCCTTCTGTTCTTCACAGCAGTGGAAAGTCTGCAAAGCTGTAGAAACTATGAGTAGGCTTCAGGTCACTTGACTTTAACCCTCAGAAAATAGAGTCTCTAGTCACCCATCTCCCAGAAATCAGTGGCATGGAAGGCACACCACCCACCCTAAGATAGGTATCCAAAAGGACAGATGAATCACCATCTCCAGCTACCTTTTATTTCTGATTTCCCAGGGAGTCTAGGCAGCTGCCTCGTGTTGGATGAGTAGTTTCTTTCTAACTTCAGTTAATCTTACTTGAGTGAGACTGATCCTGATTAACGTGGGTTTTGGCAGTAGGTTTAAGGCCTTTTTCTGCAAGGTTTCAAATGCCACTGTGTTAAGGCTAGCATTTATTAGATGTGTCCTTTGAAAAAAGCTCCTTGAGCATGACTGGGAACTTCACTCTTCAAAGGTCAGTGGTCTGCAGCAACAAAACCAATCAAGCTCTACCTGGGGTCTGAGGAAGCTCTGTTTCAGAGTGTGGGACTTCTGACATTTCACTGCCTATTTAGACACTGCATCTGAAACTAATTAAAAGGAAGGTGACTGATAGCTGAGAGACAGAGATTACTGGCTTGTGTTATACTGTCCAGAAACATTACATGACCATTCCCAGCTGTTGTTCCAGCATGGGGTACACCAGCTGTCTCATCAAATCACACCATGGAATAACGGCACAGAAATCTTCCATATTATCCTGCCATAAGAAAACAACTCCTACTGACAAGACCACAAAACCAAAAAAAAAAGAGTATCTTGAAAGCTAATTATTTTTTGCTTCCTCTGATTACATTTTACCTTCCAGGAAGCAGATGTAAACACAGTCCACATCCATTCCAGCTTTGTAATCACCAGCCTTTGTTTTTGTAAATGCATCTAAACTGCTAACTTCATTTTCACAGCACTTAAATTACTAGGAAAATTCTTTCTCAGCCAGATTGCCAATATGAAGTGTGACAGGCTTTGGCACTATTGGAGCACTGTACCCTGCCTGCCTTCTGTGGATGCTTCTGTGGATGTGTTAATCATTACAGCACAGCTTTCCAAATCAATCAGATATTGCTGAATGCTATATATGTATTAATTAAGTAAAATACATGCATTTTTCTTTTTAGTTTTGCCTTTTACAAGAGATTGTGACATTCAAGACATAAAATCAAATTTGTACCAGAATTTAGATTTCATAGGGACAGACTTAGTAAAAGACTAGATTAGCAAAAATAGCCCTATTGTATTTTCCTTTTCTAAATTTGACTGGATGTAATTCTTTAAATATATAACCAGTATCTTATCAATACAAAGCTACTATACTTCCAGATATGAAACTGGCAGGAAATGGGTTACTACAACAAAATGCAGAAGTGTGCTTTCACCAGCTTGCCTGAGGAAAAGGCTAAAAATCTTAAAACTGTACTTTAATTGTAGCTGAATTTTTAAAATACCAGATGCTATTTGATATTTAGATATGGAAATAATAATAAAACCTATGAATACTAATGCTTCAGGTTCTTACAGGGTCATAAACCCAGAATAGTGCCACTGAATACATCCAAATTTTGCTGATATAGAACTGGTGGAAGGGTAGAGTCAGATCTCAGATATTTTACACCTGTTGTGTTTAACCTGGCCAGACCTTTACCTACCACGGTCATTGCTGTGTGTGCAAGGCTCAGACATCAGAGCTTTTTGTCTAGAGAATATGAAGCAACACTGTCCTTAGGTAAAGGCAGCCCTAAACACTTTCAAAGACTACACAGTGTGGGAGAAACTCATAATTTAAGCCAGTGTGGGTGGCTGAATACTTTGAATCCTTTTATAGATTTTTTAAAAATTATGAGCTGACAGCATCATACCTTATGATACTACTACCCGGAATGTCATTTCGTGCTGTCCTTGTCCCCCTGGGGGAGGTAAGGCTTGTCGAATGAGTAAGAGCCAGCACTATCTTGATACCTTCCTGGCACAGAAATACCTTTGTGGCTTTGGGCCTGGTGAACAGTGAGATATGGCAGGGACTCTCAGTGACCTGCAGGAACAGCGTGGCAGCTGAGCAGCTGCGGTGGGTATTTTGTGGCAATGCTGGTGGCAGACGGACCAAAGGAATTGTCTCTGGATGCATCACGGCTGTTCTCCTCTCCATGCAGAGCCCACCCTCACCTGAGGTTGATGCTGACTCTCTAGGATGGATGGGAATTACAGCTGACCAAGTAACTTGTGCTAGCTATCCCATCAGCTCTCTGAAGAAAGTGTTTTCTTAGAAGCATTTCTAGAAGTCCTCTGCAAGTTGGTGGTGTGGCACTTTTTAGGAATTGGCAAAAAAAGTGACACTGCAAGCAGCCAGACAAGGGTTGGACAGTGTACAAAGACAGCTTCCAAGAAAAAAGGCTAATATCAACAAATATAGGTCAGATACACATAATCATTTATCTGCTCTGGCCACACTAACAGTAAACCAGCTGCAAATGTATGCAGATAACATGCTGAGTGTACTTCAAAGGTTTTTTACAATTCCAGCCTGGACAGAAGCAAGGCAATGTTGGTGCCAAGACAGGAATCTTCCCCAGACAACCATTTCTCAGCCTGGCACTGCATCTTGATTACTCCCTTTCAGAAAAGGGCAGCTGCCATAATTACCTAGTTTCTTTGCTGTTATAATTGGCACTAAGCTACATGGTTTTATGGTTGCATTTAATTCTCAAGCCTAAAGGAAGGGAGAGAAGCCTAGGGCAGGGGAAGGTGGGGATGTGGGTTTTAGCTGAAATAATCTGTAGGGCTGGGCAATTTAGCTAGAGAGCCATCAAATATCCAGTGGAAGGATTGGGGAAGTTCCTTCCCATTTTCGGAGGCTGCTTCAGACAATGTGCTGGAAGTTTGTGTGAGGGGCAGGCTGTCCTGCTGCCCTCTCAGGCTCATCATCCAAGAGATGGGGGCAGAGAGACACAAGCAAGCACACAGAATGGTTAAAGGCTGGCCTGCAAGGCCAGGAGCTGGGCAGCATGGGAACAAGTATCACATCTGCTGGGAGGGTCATGTCCCTGTTAACCCTGTTCAGAAACTGCCACCTCACTTTGCAAACGCTCTGAGGGTTTGTTGTGAGCCTTTCGTGGCAGTGATGTGCACCTGGGCTCATAAACACTGTGTACCACCTATGAATCAGCACTGGCATGGTTAAGTCTTGGTGAACTTACTTTTTTTTCCCACACAGATAAAAGATCCCTTTAAAATATCTTTCAGGTGCAGTTCCAGGATATTTTTCATATTGGATACAGCTACAGATTTCCGATCTTTCCAGAAACAAAGGTGCCACAAGGGTTGTGTACAAGGCCAGGTAGCAAATAGTACTAATCCCAGAGAAATGTCATCATAAATATCTGTTGATTTTGGAGCAATGTAAAAATGACAACTGAGCTCAGGTTCAGTAAATAAATTTAAAAAAGTATAAGCCTCTACAAAAAAAAAAAAAAAATCTTGTGCACGTATAAAACCCTTCCTGGGATTGTGAGTTTTCCAAAGTGCTGTGAGTTGAAAGTTGTTTTTCATTCAACAGCTACAGCTGTGACTCCAGCTGTCCCTCCTGAATGTTATTTGATTCAGGAAGCCTTTCATGCTGAGGGCTGACCTTTCAAAGGGATTCATATTGTGTGTTACCCCTTTTTGAGCTTCATTATGTATATGCTGATGAGCTGAGGGTGGTGGCCAGGTGATAAATTGCTAGCAAGTGATAAATTGTTAGATAACCTACTCATTAGTTGGAAGGCTTGTAAGTAAAGTAGAGAAGAAAGAACTGGGAAGATCAAGGACTGTTAGTGGAAGCTGGTGAGAGGTCTTGTGGAACAGGATTAAAATGAGTGAGTCTCAACCTGACTGTATGGGTGGGTGCTGCAGGTAGTTTATGCCACTTTCTGGAACATTCCCACCATGACTGGAAAATTCTGGAAAATTTTCTCCTTTAGCTCTTTGCACATGTGAACTTTTGTGCTAAGGAGTGTAAATAGATTGCTCAGCCTGTGTGTACCTCTGTAAATATGTGCTATTATAATCTTCAAATGAATAGCAATTGTTTCTGCTATGTGAGGGAAAAAAAAAGTCTTCTCCTTGGGGAAGCAAGGGATGGGTATTTGGTTGATGCTGAGTCCAGCATGGCTTGAGATGCAGTTTGATTTGTAAGGCCATGCAGTACATCAGTGCCACCTTCCACCTAAGGAAGTCTCTCCTCCTTGTTGAAGAAACCCTTAATTTTAATAAGGTTAATTGTCCTTTCCAGCCCAAGAGAAAAGCATCGCACTTGTTTGTTACCTGTGAATGCTGGTAAAATACCTGCAGAGAAATGCTGCCATTTCTGGCACTATCCTTTGGAGTTCTTGAGACAGCAAATGCTTTTCAAGGTATGCATGGCTGGTGGAAGCCACCTCCCTGCCTTAGCTGGCACAAGTTCACGTTTAGTGCTTATCAAAACTTAGTTCTTGAAAACTGCCTCCTGAGAGAAACACTTTTAATTAGCTGGGCTTTCCTGAAATGAGTAGGTGCAAATGATTCAATTTTAATTACTTAATGTATCAGCCTTCCCATGCAGGCAGTTGTGGATTTTTCTTGTCTATAACTGTTTCTGACAGAACTTGGACTTCTGGTCAATTGGGGCTGGCAATCAGTATGAAATTATCTGTGTTTTTTGCTGGTATTGGGGTGAGATTGGCCTCTTGCCATAATTTTTTGGCAGCGCAAGCCACGTGTGCAAAAGAGACAATACTGGAGTAGGACACAGACTTATGGATCCCCTGTGGCTGTCTGCTCACCTATGAAAAGAAAATGCATGATATTAGCAATGACGCACCAACTTTGGGAACTGTTCCAGGACTTGTCCCTGAAGCATCCAAGGAAGATAAGAGTTAATTGTATATGCTCCCAGAAACAGAAGGGCAAACACACAAAGCCTGTTAAGCCCAGACAGCCAATCTGCAAGGATGCTGTGCACAGAATAAGCCTAGGAGGAACCACAACAGATCTGTTGGGCCTTTCACAGCTTTGTCTGCAGAGGGAGGTTAATCTGGACTTCTGTATTGTGCCTACAGTACAAGGCTGGGAGCAGGTAACCTCCTACCTTTTTCTGCAGAGGTTGCCCTCTGCAGTGAGTGTAGCCTGGAGGAGTTTGTACCATCTGCAATGGACCATCATGAACCATTCTAAGACACAGAAAACTTTTATGTTGCTATTGAAGCACTGGTGCTCGACAGCAAATACATTTGTTTATAGTCAATGCGTCAACAGCTCACCTGAAGAAGCAAAGCATTTTCTCAACACAGTGATTTTGAAGGCACATCACTGCAAAACTTTGGGACCATTCACACATGTATATGTGGTGATACTAGTGTTTTATGCCCAAAGTTATTTTAGTGCTGCAGACAGCTGTATTTCAAATTCTTGGGGCCTGGAGAAGCATAGCAAGCAGTTAGCAATATATTAACGTAGATTAAAAAATACTTCTGAATATCTTTGCAAGCACTGTTGGTAGGGTGAGGGGGAAGTGGCACTGAGGGCTTGTAACAGCCAACGTTCCAGACAGTCTCTTGTAACATTCTGTAAAGGGCCACTAATACAAATCTTCATGACTATTTTCTAGTTATGTACAAAAACAGCTTAAATCACTTCAAAGACATTTAAGTGAGATGCAATTTAAAGAGAGGATTTTTTTTCCCAATTGAGAGAACTGAAAGTGGAGAAGCCAATAAAATTACAGGCTTTTTTGGGTTATCCAAGATAATATTAATCTGAAAATTAGAAGCAGGAACATCAGGTTAAGAATGGGAAATTGCTTTGACAATGAAAAGACAGAAAGTGGTTTCCAGTCCTTAACAATTCCACGGTGGACTCCCACTCTAAATCAGGATACTTATAGCAATGCAATCTGTGCCATAGAGGGGGGAAGAACAGTAGGCAGAGGAATAGGAACAAATTACCAATAGCAGAGGAGGTGGGTACTTGGTATAGATTGTGAAAAATCCATGCCAGGTAATGTCTCCTTGTATATTTAACCTTTGATGAAAATAACATTTTATGAACTTCCTACTTTCTTCTCATCCACAGAGTACTATTTACATCCACACCCCCTGCTCCTCCCCTTCCTCCCCACCTTGGTTGGGCTGCATAGATGTTTAGGAGGCCACTGGGGAACTGTACTAGTGAATTGATCAGAAGCCTTTAAAAATCCTTGCCAAAAAGCATAAATCATCCCCGTGCCTGAGCTAGTGGCCCCCACCTATGTTTGCAAGGTACCATTACTTCCAGTCCAAAGCCTCTGTGTGGAGCTTGCACATTCTTCCTCAGCCTGGATCTAGCTTGGAGTGCCAGCATGTGGCATAGATGAACCTGGGTTATCCCATGTGCTGGCCACAGATCTGTCTATACAAATACTGACTGGGTTTTGTGATCAGACCCATCTTTTATTTAAGACACCTAAAATTATCCTGTTTTTCCTGTGTTTAAGTGTTCTCCTGACAGCACTTCTTCGTAGAACATCCTTTTCCTTAAAGCTTTGTTAAGTAGTATGGACATACAAACATATGTACATAATCCTGGGATTGGCAGCCTTGTGGATGCTATGCACATAATCCAAGCCTGTCACTGGGATTTATGAGTATCCCATGAAAAAAAGCAGAATTACAGTAGCAGGCAGTGATCTGGTAATCCATACAAAATGGGGTTGCTTCTCATTCCCGTTTAAGGTTTTCCAAAGTAAAAGATACATTGATATTTATATTTTTGCTGTTTTCATTGGCAATTTGACTACATGAGTTTCAGTTGGCTTAATGTAAAAATTTTGTTGATTACTTGTGCTTTGAGTAGTTGTCACCATTTTTTAAAACTACAGACCTATAAAAAACTTGATACTATTAAAAATATAATATCTACAGAGAAAGGCTCCAATACAAAGTTTGCTCAGGTTATTTCAAAGAAAATTTAATTATTGCAATAACTGTTGATCCAAAACACTTCACATGTGGGAAAGTTTAGCTGAAGAAAGAACAGTTCATACATATAAAGACAGACATCTATAAAAATAGGCATATAACTTGACCATTTAAACTCCTAATCATGAGTTTAAATAGTGAGGTTTAGCTCACTTCCTTTTTCCAGTATTTCATCTGGAGATTTATGGGTATAAACTCTAGGAGAGAGATTCAGTTTATGTGTTCTATCCTGCTCCATCTGGCCTTTTAAGAAGGCTCACATCAAGGTGGTTATGTCTTGGGATGAAACATCTTCATATGGTTGTGATAGTTTATTTCCTTTAAAGTATTTTTCTATTGTGGCTCTGTGTTTTAGAGGAGCCAATTAAAAGCATGCTCTTGGCAGGACAGGGCTTTTTCAGCTTATCAAGGCTGGAACTTGCTAGATAAGCTCTGTTGCAGTCTATGCCTGTATCATGTTGCTGCAGCTTTCAAATGCTCTGTAACTTAATGCTGGCTACCAATAGTATAGTACTTCCTATACTTGGAATTTAAATGCTGGACAATTTGGCTTTTTACTGGGTTCACTAGAAAGTTATGAAGAATTATGTGCCAGATTTTTTTTTGTTTCTTCACATTTAGGCCTTATTTAAAGAATTCTATATTGGCTTCATGCTGAGGTCTATGTGCACACAAATCGGTGCATGGGGAACCACATCCTGCCACGCGGCAGCCCCCAGCAGCTTTGCTGTCCTGGGATGAGAATTGGGGTGGGTGTGTGGGGGCCTCACCTTGTGCAAAAACTGGCCCTGACCCACATGTAGATGAACAGCTATTGCTCTTCAGCACTGTTGTGGCTTGGGATGAAATAGAGCTGAGTGGTGTGCCCAGGAACAGGATAACATCCTATTGGAGTTGACTCTGTGGCAGGATAGAGATAAGGGACTTGGACCAGCTGCTGCTGGTGGTAACCTACTCTGTTATGACATCATCTAAGTAAAGTATTTCCAAACCTATGTGTCCAATATAAGGGCATGTTAAAGGATCTTGGGATGTAAAGTACATATTTGCTACAGCTATGCTAAGATCCTTCAAGCCAGAGCCCACCTAGTGCAGTTTGAATATTTCATACCTTTCTGGTTTTAGTTTAGTTTATTATCTGCTTCCAGCTGAGTCACATGACTGTTAACAGATCAGTTTGTCTCTAAGGAAGTGATTCCAGAAAACAGGGAGAGTCAGACCAGTCCAAATACCATCTGCAGAAATGAAGATTTTAAAACTCACATAAGGTTGGCCAATCTTATATTGCTTCTGTTTTCTCTCTCGTGTTTTTCTTGGGTAAGCGTATAATTTTCTGGCACAAAGTCTAATTTGTTGCATGGATGCTGACATTGCAGCAATGTTCCTCAGCACATCCCAATTTCAAAAGCAAAAAATGGCCTATTTCAAAGTAATGCAGATATTCATGATCTTGTGTCACCAAAATCAATGTGGAGACCTAAGCTTCAAGAAAAACTAGTTATAAAATAATTTGGGTCCTTGAGAACATTGTCCTCAGACTTTTTCTTATTTATGTTGCTGTCATAGACTTGCAGACAAAGCAAAACTGGCTAGAACTGCCACAAGAGCAAACTCTCCATCAGCTCAGCTCCACAGCAGTTCACAGAAGAGTTGCCATTGCTCATATTTTCTGTAGTTTGGTCAAGTGGCTGCCTGGTCACAGCAATTTAGGTGCTCGACCGATGACAACTCAGTACAGAGCAACACTGGAAAATGTCAGCACTCGGAATAGGGACAAGGAGCAAGTTTGGGATTAGGAAAGTGCTAGAAGTGCAGATGAAGCACTGATTTCCGTGCTTTTCAGATTTGTCTTTCAGGCTCGTGCTACTTGTGAGGAAGAGCCGATGACTGGTTATGGCCCTTGCTGGGAAAGGCACAGGAAGAGTAAAATATCAATAGTCACGATACACAGAGGTGTGCAGACATCCTCTCATCAGCTGTGGTGAAGCTCACTGAAACAAACTTAGGGACTTCTCAAACTGTATATGTAACTTATGGCTTTATCCTACTGTAGGTAAGCAAAAGTGTTGCCAAGAAGAGGAGGTACTGAAGGGTATACACCTGCTCAGCACTGAGCCCTTGCCTTCAGGCAATAGGATCACAGTCCTCGGGATGGCTGCCATGTTCTACTTATCCTTGAGTAAATAGTTGTTAATAGTTCCTCCTCTGGATAATGTGTGATTGACATTAGTGGGGTACCCAATTACTACTCAGAGCACAGTCAAAATTATCTTCCTACTGCTTTGCTTTGCCTCCCCCCATTTCTCTGCTTCATTTAAAGTTTCCTCTCCCTACATTTCAGGGCTTCTTCTAGGCAGGTATGCTGTAAGCATCAGATCTCCCCAGCATGCCAATGTACCTGTCTACTTTGTTCTGCCATTAGTGATAGGATACCATTCATTTCTCTCATCCTACAACACTGCCTTTACAAAAATGCCATACTTCCTGGCCTTTCCCAAAGAAGTCTGCAGCCTGCTGTGTTTGTCTTAAAGCACTCTGAAACGGTGGGGTCTGAGTCCTGTTTTACTTATTTATTTATTTTTTAATCTGGACTCTCAGTGCAGTGAGATTTATGTACAAATTGGGATATTAGTGAGACATAACTTCTTGACTGGAAATTGATCACCTTGCTTAATGCCTTCAATAATATGACTCAAACCCGGTGAGCTCAGATACTGCCTTTGGGTTGATCCAGACTATGAAAAAACATTTAGGATGGAAAGTAATCCAGAATGTTCTCTTGTTAACACGACTGCCTGTATTTGAAACTTAAAATATGATGGCTGTAATTTAAAATGTGATCTTTACCTTTTGTGCCTCCAATTCTCAACTCCATCCTGCTGCAGTGGGAAGGGGGAGCAGGGGGGCAACATCTGATTTGGGAGCATCTCCATGGGGGTGAATTGAATTCCTAAACCATGACACCTGCAGTAAAGGCTGAGGATCTTCCTGTGCAGAAAACAGCTGGTTTTCAGAAGGCAGTTCTGGGCGCTTGACTCCTTTAGAAGCACCAGACAGTGGGTGCCTTCAGTATGCAAAACCTGTGCATGGTATTTTTGAGCAATCTGCTTGCTGATGAGTTGCTGCATCGCAAAGCTGCCTAACTGGAGCAGGTCCTTGCAGCAAGGCTTTCAAATGGATGTGATTGTGACCCAAGATGTGGTGCCAGCAGCAACAGGGATTGGAGGAATTTTGCATGTTTTTCACTCTGAAGTCCAGATTCTGACTAAACCCTGCATGGGTGCTGGTATCCAGTGATGAGCTGTTCTCAGTCCCAGCTGGGTACACTGCATATCTTCTTTCCAGCCTTGTGGGCTGAGGGAGGGAATAGTGTGAACTGAGTGTGACTGGGATTAGTATTCGGCCCTTAAATAGCTTTATCAAACTGTAGGTAATCAATAGTGTTGCCAAGAAGAGGAGATAATGAAGGATCATCACACCACACAACTCCTCAATTTCAAAGCAGAGGAAGGCCTTTGTGTTGGCAATTCCATTCTCCTGGCCAAAACAGAAAATGGTATGGCAACTGTCCCTTTTTTGGTTCCCTTCAGGTGCTTGCACATTATGTGTTACGGATATGTGTAGGAAAACTTGCTACACTATCTACAGACTTATTTTCTTTAATCCATGCAGTTATGGGCATATTGAATTTGAGGATTGCCCCTGGTGTTTCTGTAGTTCTGGATTTTCTATCTGATGTGGTTTTGAAAAGTACCAGGAAATTCTTGCAGGAATCTTTTGTTTCTAACTGCGGCTCATGGATATTCTCCAGGCAGAATGGCAAAACTTGTGCTGAACTTTCTCCTCCTGCTTTCTGTTAAAAACTGGTTGACCCTACTTGGTTAACCTTGCATTTGAGCTATGGTGTTGGAAGAAGTCCATTCTGTACACACATAATCAAGACCTTTCACCAAACTTCCCCATGGCCTGTTCCAGCAGAGATTAACTATGGCCACTTCAGGCACAACCCACATGTGGCAGCTGTGAGTAGTGAACATGATGTTAAACATCTCCTACACAGAGAATCACGAGACAGACTGCAGTCTCATTAAGTCCCTTGTACTCTCCCATTCCTATTTTGTTCATTTAAATTCCCCTGAAGAGGGAGTATCAGCTTTCCAGAAGAGAAGAAACACTGACTGCTTACTGAGCAACAGCTGAAAGCTATCATTTTTAAACTTATGATTTCTTTTGACATTGAATGCTTATACTGGAAGACACATTTTTCACTACAAACTATTTCTATTTTTCTTAGTAGAGCAAAAGAAATGATTAAAGCAAAAGCTATTCCCAGTTTACAATCACTTCTTCAAGATGGTAATAATAATTGACCTTAGGTTAGTCTCTATATAAATTATATTTGAAATTGTGTAAGTTGCAAAGAAGCAGGGCCAGAGAGTCCCCAACACATATTTTCCAAGAGAAAATTACGTCAGATTTCAGTAAGACATAGAGTGAAACTTGCTTTACTTCTTAAATGCTGTGCCCTAAACAGAAATCAAGCACTTGTGTCCCATATGTTACAAGTATGATGTTTTGCTAGCCATTAACAAGAAAAGTATTATGCTTAATCTGAGGCTTTTTTAAAGTTTTGTTTTGTTTTTTTTTTTTTTTTTGGCAATTACACTATGGAAGGGAGCAGCTGAAATAATAATAAAACTTTATACTTGCAGGGAACTTTCATCTGGGAATACCAAAATAATTTATAAGCCTAGTTAAGTCTATCTTGATATTTTCCTAGGATGCTGCTTTCCTGTGGCAATTGGTAAGCCAGTAACTTTGCCCTGGCTTAGCAGAAGGGAGAACTGGGGCACAGAAAGGGTGAACAACCCATGCAGGGTTACTGCAGCAGATCATGGAGGGGTAGCCAAGACTCATGCACACAGAGATGGGGTTTACATGATGGCTTTGGGTTTCTTGGTGTCTTATGGTAGGGAGGTTCTCACTGCCAAGAGCCTTTCCCCCATCAGTGTGGAATATCCACACTGAGGATCTACCTCTGGGTGCTGGTAGCTCCTTGCCTCCCTCTTAATTTCATTCATTCACAAAGGGTCACTCACTAGGTTCCCTTTGGATGCCCAAGCTCCTCTCTTCCTCGTGCCAGAAAACTGGGCTCTGCAGCAGGTACTGCCCACCCCCCCCAAGGAGCCCAGCTGGCACATGGAGCACCTGAGTGACAGACTCCCGGACAGCCACACCTACAGGGGAGGCAAAATGCACCTGCTGAAAGCCTGATGCATCTTCTGGTTTCTAGCAAGCATCCTGAGGGACCTGGAGAACAGCAACCCTTCAGTTTGAAGTAATGAAGGCCCACTTCCTGATGCTAAATCCCTAGCTGAGAAGAAAGGGTGAAATCTCCAGACCACTTAATGTGGGACCACTCTAGGGAATCTGTCAGCCACTTAAGAGACATGTCTTCAAGATTAGGGGGTGGCTCTGATCTGTGAGATCTTCATGTGTCTCTCTAGAAACAAGCTGACCTCTTGTTCCAAACAGCTCCTTTCTGTCTGGAGCTGCAAATACATCTTCTTTAACAAGAACATATTTTCACAGGCCATAAATCAAACTACTCTTCTTTATCAAGGGAGAAATGCCCCATATTTCATGGCAGAGAGGTTGTAAAAGCACAAGGGTACTCCCTGAGCTAACCCTGGGTCTCTGTGGATGGTCTGGGCTGGACCTGCAGCAGAACCACACTGTGTGCTCTGGATAGAGGAATTTCCCTGTTGTGCTCATTTCTGCTGCCCATGTGAAATCAAACTGCGAAAACACTAACTGAGAAACATAAATCTACAGGTTTATAATTAGCCTTTAGGCAGGTGCCAATGCCTAGTCTTATGGATACTTATAAGAATATTAAAACTTTATTTGCTCAATTTTATGTGTGTTGCGCTGAATGTGTTTTAAGGAATAAACCAAGGGTGAGAAAAAGAAATGTGCATTGCAGCTCATTGTCAGTCACACACAAGGATTATGAATTTTTTTGACTGGGGTTTCAATAGTAGTTTTAAAAGAACCTTTTTCCTTTCTGGGATGCAGAATATAGGAATTGTAGGAATTCAGAGATTGTAGGAATATCAGATTTTCCTACAGAGATTTAATTGTATGAATATCAGAGATTTTCCATCCCATGCTGTTCATTTTGTTCCAGTATCTCCCCTCTCCTTAAGTGCTACCTTCTTGCTACAATTTATAGCTGAGATTTTTGGGCAGGAGGCACAGTTTAGAACGTACAGTGTGAAGCTCTGGAAACCTGGCAGAGTGTGGGAACTGGTCTGGGACACCAGCACTTTTGCAGGATAAATGAGCTGCTCAGTCAGGTAAGGGTCTCCCAAAATTCTTATGAAAATAAGCATTTGCCTTCAAAAATCCGCATTTAGACCACACACCCCAGTTGTATGAGATCTCAAAACAGAAAATAGCTTTTGTTTTCCTGGAAGGTACCATGCTGCTGAATCAGAACTGAAACACCACTACTCCACCAAAGAAAAAGCAAATCAGGTATCTGCATGGCTTGTAGTCAGAAACAATCAGGGGAATATTTATTTGTTTATTTTTTTACTATTATCTCTGTTTTTCCAGTGATTCTGTTCAATTAACATGGCTAGATGTACAGGTCCTGATGTCATTGGATTCCAAAAAAACCCAAAAATAGCAGGTGCCAAACAGACTTGTAGATCTTCCAGCAATTTTTTTCACTAATGAACTCCAATTTCAAATACACCCAAAGCAAACACATGTACAGAAGGCTTAAATTCAGATGTGTTGAAGGAATTCCAGTTCAGGACATTTTATTAACCTCCACATAACTGATTGTGCTTTAGCTCTGCACATGTTTTGATTTGTCACTGTTCAAAAAAAAATCAACAGCGCATGCAGATCAGATGCCTGGTTGAAATATTTTGTGAAAGTGAATGATCAAAAGCAGGTCAAATGCCTCATTCTATCTTGCTCAAACATGTTCAAAACCAGAATAATTCATAGCCTTCAGTTAACTTTATTAATGCTTTTTGTCCTTTTTTTCTTTTTTTTCTTTCCTTTCCAAAATCTCTGTAAAGGAACATCACAGTCTGTGAATTCCAGGACATAAATATGTACATACACAAATTAATCGCTGGTTATGATGTGTATAAAAAACTGACAAACCAGTATATTGAAAAAAGTCATTTTATGGGTTGTTACTTGCTTGAAGAGCATTATTAAGGTATGAAACTGAGATGTTAGGTTAAGTTAGAAGGAAAATTCTCACGCAAAATGAATAATGCATAGTCTTACCTTGTAAGATGAGACAGGGTTTTGGTGTGAAGGTCCACATGAACCAGGGGTGTTTGTATTAATTGTTATAGTCTGGCTTTTGTTCAGCAGTAGATTGTGGCAGTGAAGGACAGAAATGTTATCTTTGGACTGCTTCCTAATTTCATTCTCTTAATGAAAATTCAGCCAATTTGCTAATAATATTGCTGCTGGTGATCACAATTTTACAAGATTTTTCAGTATATGTGGAAAAGTACCTTCAACATGTATGTTTAATGGTCTTAGGAAGAAGGTAATTAAAACCACTTACTTTATAATGGGCAATGTCATTCTAAATCAGAAAACTTCTGTATGTCTTTGATTCTTTTGCCATTATCTGTTTTTCCTTAAAATCTGCTATAATTTACAGGAAAACACTAGTCTTTTGTAGAATGACATGGAACTGAGATTTTATAATCTTTCTAAGCAGTATTAAAATGATTTCCTACAATTGTTGTTTCCGTTAGGATGATTAAATGTCCTTATCATTACCATACCACATATACATACCAATTGTCTGTAATAACTTGGTTTGCAATCAATGCCTTTTATGGGAAGGTTTTTTTTGTTTAGTTGTAGTCTCACCTTTCACATGGATGATACACCTTGCCCATATTTTGGACCAGTGTGTATTTCTGTTTATATGCATATGTGTGGCACTGATTTTTAGTTTGAGGATCACTGAATGTGTGGTAAGACTAATTACTTTCACTGTTTCTCTTGACTCAAATCTTTAAAAAATTTATTGTACTTCAAAGTGACTAACATTTGGTTTTTGTTTAGAATGAAGTTTTGAGCCAACTTTTTTTTTTCCCCCCTTCTCTCTCTTCCCCCTCTCTCCTCCCCCAACCTGCCTGCCTAATACCTGAGCCATTTAACTGTGTGATTAATGTAAAATAAAGATCACCCAGGATTTCACTGTCTGTAAGATGAATTATACTCTCCAAACACAATGTAGTTGGAGACCTGCTCTTCACATGTGGTGGTTTTTTTTTTTTCCCCTCTGAGTGCACTGTCTGATCTATACATGAGGGACTAGTGAGACTAACACTGTTCCCTGCAAGGTTCTGGTTTGATGATAATTTTATTTTTAGGGCATTGTTATTGATATTGGCTAGCATTACTCATAGCCTTTAATCAAAAGGAAGAAGTGATAAAGACATCTTTATGATAAGCTCATATGTGATAAGCATGAGAAATATGGAAAAAGATTAAAGACCTAGTATCTTGGCCTCAGAGAAAAGAGTCTTTGTCCTGTTAAAAATAAAGTTGACCAGATGTGCTCATTTAGGCATGGCAGCTCTCATTTTCTCATCAAACACATCACTGGTTAGGCTTTTAAAATCAAAACCATAATTTTTACTTTTGAATTGGAGTTCCCATAATGATTTTTACACTGCTGTGTGACCAAGTTATGGAGTGCAGTTCAGCTTGTACCTTTTTTCTGCAGGTGTATAGCCAAAACAAGCTGGCAACTGAATATGCCCTACAATTCCTCACTGAATCAGGGTGTCAAGTGACAAAGTTGGTCCCTTGCTGACCTGTTCCTCTGCATGAACATCTTTGTTGTTGCACTGAAGTGAGGCAGGTTGAAAAAAAAAAAGAAACAACAAACAGCTGTAGGTGCAATCGTCCTATCATTTAACCTGTAAAATCACTCAGTGTCTACATCTATTGCTCTGAAAGTGCCTAAGGAGTTAAAAAGCCAAACTTATAAAAATTAAAGGGAAAAAAACAAGTGAAATACCAATCAGGCCACCTGTCCCTGCAGCACTCACCCACTGGGCTGCATATGTTTGACACTGTTTGAGGATGAGGTTTGTCAGAAGCAACAGCATCTGGCAGGGAGGATTCTTCATTTGCACATTCAAGGTTCGTGGGGTTAACTGAGCTCTTCTACTTCAGGGTCAGACACAGCTCGTGGGAGCATTTTCTCATTAGGTTTTACAGTTGAGAGGAGACTGAAGATACTGGTCCACAAGACTGCTGAGAGGTTAAATTTGAGACAGGGATTTTAATAGGAATATTTGCATACAACTGTGTGCTCTGGAATGAAGACATATTGTTCATTCACCCAGGCAGCTGACTGTGTAGGTTCCTACTCTAAGTACAGAGAAGAAAAGGAAAGCTCTAAGAACTATACATCAGGACAGCAAGAAGCATCTGGACACATCCTAAAATAAGAATTTTGGTTATGTACCAGGCACTTATTCCATCACTTTGACTGTATTATGCTGACACTCAGTGAATTCCCATCCTCTTCTGCATTTTTGAAGCAGAACCAAAACTCTAGGAGAATATATATTTTTAAGTTTTTTTCCCTTGTTTTTCTATGTGACCATTGTCTGCTTTTGAAGGCTTTCTAGGGGAAGTAAGTCTATCTTTCAAATGCCTTTTTCCATAGGGTACAATTGTTCTTTCTTGTCTATCAGGAAACATTACTGGCTTTTGCTGGAAGAGTGTAATGAAAGAGCTGTTTAGGTTTTACAAGTTCTTAAAAAATAATTTTATTACTGTCGAGTGGAACCACTTTTAATGTTTTCATGTCCTAGATGGGAGTTATCAGTGTTGACAGAAACCTTAAAGGCGTGGAGAAAATAGTAAATAGTCTTTTAAACTGGAAGATTATATGTGTATCCAAGCACCTAGCAGGTCTGACACAGATAGTTTATCTTCAAATCAGTAGGAACAGCCACATGGCTACATCATCTTACCTGATGAAAGTCCTATTCAATTTTTTTACTATTCTGCCCCAAGATTATGGAGGGGAGAGGTAGGGAGAAGGTTTTATGAATCCTTCAGCAGCATTTCACACCACTCATTATCAAATGATGGTGAAAGAACTGCTGATGGTCTGTGATGCCACAGGCCATGCTCATTTCTGTGAATCAGCGCTGGAAAGGCTCCACTGGTGTACTTTAGGTCCCTTCTCATCCCTCAGATTGTCACAGAGCCACAGGCTTTTCCCTTCACCAGGCCTTGCTGTGCAAAACGCATCCTTTGTTGCATGGCAGGTTGCTTGGTGGGCTGCTCAGTCCCAGGCTGCATGTCTGTGTGATGGTTTGCAAAAACAGCATGTAGAACCCATCACACACCCACATCCAGTAACTGGCTTGACTTCTTCAGACCCTTGGATGGTTAGGAACAGGGATCAGTAAAGATGAATGGTATCTTTGGTGGTCATTCAAATACAACAGAAAACTCCTAGGGGGCAGATGAAGTTTGTCTGGCCTCTGCTGCCTAATGACCCTTTTTCTGGAGAGTGTCATGCTGAATTTGTAGTTATGGCTCTTTGTTTAAACATTGACTTTCAATTTACTACTTAAGGGACCCAGCCTTAAATTAGTGATGGGTCATTATTTGCCCTTCCTAATGGTAAACTGAACTGTGCACACAAACATATCAGAAACAGCTGAGGGTAAAATGCTTTCTAGTCTGGCAGTCCAGCACTTTATGCTGGTGTCACTTTGATTAACATAAACTGTTATGTGTTTAACATAACCATGGCAGCTACAGAAAAGTTTGCCTTTATTACCTGGAAACTCTGCAAGACAGTTGTTATTGCTTTGGTGTGGCAGTAGGATGGAAAATCCTAGATGTGGAGTCTGTGATGTCTCGTGTTGGGTGCTGTGTGAGCACAAACCAGAAAGTCTGTTTCCATCTCTTGGCACTTGGAGCAGAGGACTCTGGCCTCCTTGGCCACAGGCCATTTTCAGGCAGGCAGTAGACATCCTCCACAAGTGTTCAGGCAGGGCTCCTAAGAGCCTGTGCTGACTCAAGTGAAAATCCAGCTCAGTGTTAAGCACAAGTAAATAGACAGGGCCCTCTGGAGACACAGCCATATTGTTTCCACTTCTTTTTAGGCTTCCTTAGCACTAGGGATATCAATAGGCAATAATATAAATCTATCCAGTAGTTTTTTCCCCTTGTAAGATTTGTATCTTATTAATTTTTGTTGGCTGGAGAATATGTCCACTAAATACCTAGTAAAGTAAGCCACAAAAATACCACAAAAGTAAGTATGATAGTCTTGGTTTACAAGCTAAGCAGTGTTCCCCAGGTAATCCTTTGCTTTTTTTCTCCATCACTTGCTGAAATGGAGCTACATGTAACTAGAAGGGAGCCATGTGGGAATAAAAGCATCCAAACAGTGAAACATGCTGATGTTAGGAGCATGGAGGTTGGGCTGAAGGGCCTAAACAAACCTCATTTACTGTAGATAACAGACTGCTTGTATTGCTGTGTGCATTTGACATTTTCCAGCAGAGTTATGAGTTTTCTGGCTGATGCACATTTTCTGTTGTTGCATAAGGGATTGCGATATAAAATCAAGACGAAGCCAAGCTGGTGGAGTTTCATTCACTGCTGGGATGTTCCTTCTGATGTGTAACTATCCTCCAAAACTGATCCTCTGTGCTTATCTAAGTCACATCTCCCACTTCTGGCCCCCACATTTAAATGTGAGAGTGAGATCATTCTACAGTCAGAAATGTTTTCAGGTTTTCCTTTGGCCTCCTTATATTTACTTGTTTGTTTCCTTATAACGTCATGGTTCTGCTTGGAAATATGTTTGGCTACATGTGTAGAGTATCCATTGCAATTTATGCTTCCTGACCTTTTGTGAAGCTAAAATAAATTGCTTTTTGGAAAGAAACCAGAGGCTCTCCTCTCTATTCCTTTCAAAGAAATCTGACCTTACAGTTGTTTCTTGTGGGGACAGTAGAAGCTTCTTTGAGCCAGAAAAAAGGATGCAGGAAAGGGTAAAATTTTCCTATGCTGACGTTTATTTATTTTTTTTTTTTATAATTCAGATATTCCTTGATGGACATAGGGCTTTTCAAATCTTTTCCCTTATTGACAGGGCTGCTTTGCCTGTCATACTTCATGCACTTAACTCCTTGTTGCTTTAAGTGAGTGTCTGGCATCCCCCCACCACTGTACATGTGTTCACTCTCCTGGAGCCCTGATGTGGCTGCTGGTGTTCCCTCTAATGCATAGCCAGAAAGGATGAGAAGCTGTGCACAGATTGGACAGAACCAATGCAGTAAGTGTCTGCAAGCCCCTCATACAGCCTTGCATGAATTCTGGGAGATATTCTCCCAGCTGCAGGGGTCATGGGCTGGGAGTTGAGCAGCAAGTGCTGTACAGGTATTGCATAGGAAATAGAGGAAATCATTTCTGCCAGCTGATGAGGGGTCATCTCTCTGGCACTTTTATGGTCTCAGTGATCACAGAGAGGCAAGCATGGCATCAGCTTGCAGTCTATGCTGCTCAGGGGAATTCCTGGAGCCTGGAGGTTCAGGTGCTGTCAGTGCAGGCCTAGAAGACCCAGATAAGCTCTGATGTCTTCTCTGGGCATCTGATTTCAGCTCCAGCTTTTCCCAGGGTGTGCTTGACTCTGTTCAGGGAAAAAAGTCAGCTGACTTACATATGTAACCTTTTGCTTTTTCAGACTAGGCATGTGTGTTTGGAAGAAAATGACAGGCTTAGGAGAGCAGTGACCATGAAGTTCTCAATCTTAACCATGTGCCTATCTATAGCTTATCAAAGTCTGAGGCTCAAGGTTGTGTAAAGTATTTTTAAATTACTCTCTAAAGTGAGTAAGTAATGAACCATCCTGCATGTTGTTAGGGAAAACAATGCCATTGTAGGAGATCAGGAAAAGTTCCTTTCTGACAATTATTTTTAACAATGTGATACAACTTATTTGAAATTTGGGGAACAGTTAGGGGCAAAGGGAGAAACACCCCTCCCTTTGGTTAACCTTGCTTGGGAAATGTGAATCACTGAACTAAATAAAGTTTATAAAAGATGCTCTGAAAATACTATGCTATGCCCTATAATTCAGCCAAGAATGAAGGAGGCAGGAAAAGAAAATATCAAAAGTCCCTGCTTTTTTTATATTGCTTCCTGGCACATTTCTCTTCCCCCACTTCCCCCTCCCCTCTTTCCATCTTCTTTCTGGTTTTTTTTTTTTTAATCTCCCCCCCCCCCCTTAAAAAAAAATCCTTTTCATTTTTGTAAAGCTGGTACCATAACTTTAGCAACAATCTTGTTGTCTACAGATGACAACAACAAGAAATGCCAAAGGAGAAGTGAGTCCTGTAGGGACTGGAGGACAACAAAGACAGTTTTCAACATTTTTATTAGGACCTCATGATGTACACATGAAAAATTAAGTTCAAAATATTAACTGCTCTTCAGATGGCGCCGTTTAAGTCTGGAGGATGTTAACATTCCTGCTGCATGACAAAGGTCCCCCACCCCCTGTGTTGATACTCATCCTGTTCAAAGGGGCAGTAACATCTAAGGATGAACAGGCTGGGCACCAAATCCTGCTTGAAGGCTATTTTCACAGACTTATCTTGGGATTTCCTAACACCCCCTTGCCAGGGTCAGTTTGCCCTCGAGGGCTAGGCTGCCTAGCTCTAGCTCTTTGCAGTGCCCCAGCTGTTTCACCATTTCCACACATTTGAATGTATGCTTTGGCAGAGAGGAATATTAGTGGTAGAGGAGAAAAGGCAGCAGGAACCTGTCCCTGAAGTGTGGAAGCGGGGGTTTCGATGCTGTTTGAACAGCCGCTCGTGTAGTCAGGTGACATCATGGGGAAAGAGTGTAGACTGTTTGTGTGGACAAACCCAACTGTGGTACCCCTGTGCTGGCCTGTGTGGATTCTGGGAGCTGGCAGTGGCATGTAGTGGCAGGGTGACAGCAGGCATTGGGAGGCCTTGGGCTTGTTCCCCCAGCACTTGAGGCAGGAGTGCCAAACCCATCCCTTCAGTGTCTGGCATTCAGCCTTACCTGTTTAATAGAAGTTCAGCAGGAGGAGCATGTGTGGTTCACTCGAATGGTGTTCCTCTGGAGCATGCCTGAATCTGCCCTACTCTCCTAATTGTGAAGAAAACAGCAAAAGAAACTGAACTGTCTTATTTTCCTGTCCTTTCTAAAAAGCCATGCTGCTGGGGGACCACTGCTGCTCTGCCCTGTCCTTGGCCCTGAAGGATGCCTTGTGGGTAGCTCAGAGGGATTGGGACCTGGAGTTCTGCAGCTGCCTGGGCTTTGAAGGGAGGGAGGTGGCAGCTCTCACTACCAGAGAGGCACAAAACCAGCTTGTTGTCTGCTTTTCCGTCTCTGTTTTGCTGCCTGACCCCTTGCCCCGCCTTGTAAAAACAAACATATGCAGCCTGACTTCCAGGTGCTTTTACTGGTTAAACGCCCATGGCAGCAGATGCAGCCGGGGGAGGGCTGGGGCCTAGGGCAGGATGGGGAGGGAAGGGAAGGAGAGGGGGTTTGGGGGTTTTCTCCCCAGGCTGCCGAGCTCTGCAGCCACTATTTAGCCTGAAGGCTGGACTAGCACACATGTGGCTCAGACAGTCCCCATGGAGCACTAATGACCTTTGGGTCTGTAGCTTCACTGTCCCCAGACCTGGTGCTTTCCATCTGGTTCCTGATATTCCCTTAAATCCCTGCTGGCTGTTTAATAGCAGTCAGGGAGTTTCAATGAAGCTGAGGTCACTTTGACTCACTAAATGTCACTGCTTCTAAACTGGAACCAGACTGAGTTGAGGGTTGTGTTTCTGCTGGGGGGAGCAATGACAAAGTGTCCTCTTGACTCTTCACCAGATGCTGATCACGAGCCTGTAGCCTGAGCTCCAGGTTTACTTTGTGTGAGGGTCAGTCTCTGCAGTACATTTATGAACATGCCCCTGAGTGGACTGCTTTTCTTTAGATGTGGGTTTTATGTCAAAGTCCTTATATTTTTTGTGGAGGTTTTTTTTGTGTTTGTGAGTACTCATTGTTTGTGTGTATCCGAAGTTGCCTGACATGCCCAGCCTCTGAATCACCCTGTCTCTGTGAGGAATATGTCTGAGCACTCAGTAGCCCAGCTTGAGCAAAGAAACTTCTATATGTCTTTTAGGTCAGTGAAAGCTGAAAACAGATGATTTCTGACAATTGCTTAGCTTCCAGATCTGCTGGTAGCACCAAGAAGCTGTGGCCTGTTAAGCACTACTAAAACAAGCCCCAAGCCTGGCTGTGCTTCACTCTGTGGCTCTGGCTCTGTTGGGCTGTCAAGGAGCAGAGCCTTATGCCAGGAGAGCTGCCTCAGACTGCTGAGCAGCAGGGCACTGCTCTTGGTCTGTGGAGAGAAGGCTTGAAGCTGCCCTTCAATGCAAAGCTTGAGTGCTCTGCTGAAGAAGTGATTATGCTGCCCTTCTAACCCCTCACCCTTTTTCTATTTTTTCTTCCTCTCTTCTTAAGAAAGTAATGGGGGAAAGTTTGTGAGGGAATAGTGTTTGCTGATCTTGTGCAAAGCATGGTGACAAATGATGGCTGGAGAAGCATGACAAGGCATGTAAACTTGTGCTAATGGAAACCTGTGTGCCAGCTGAGTGTTTATTCAGGCCTGTCATTGTCAACAGAGACCTCTTTACAAGCATTGTTTGTAGTAACAAGTGCACCATGAAGGAGAATGTGGCTTTGAATTCTATGTATTTGCCTCTTTGAAATAAATTTAAAAAACCAAAATAGCTGTTACCCCATTTTGACATGGAATAATGGTAGTAACTAAATGCCTGTTTGTATGTCTGCATATTTTGGATTTAATCAGCCTACTTTTTATAAATCATGCTTCCTCTTAATTGCTGTTAACTGTTCTCATTGGTACTGCTGAACATATGTTACTGTCCCAAGTGTATGCATCCAGTTCGTCACCTGCATCTTTTGATATCCCTGGCTGAAGCAGGATCAAAAAACCGAGATGGACAGCAGTGTCCCAATGTTTTTTCTCTGCAAAGCAAGAGATAAAAGAGATTATTGAGCAGACTGTCACACTTATTATTGTGGCTTTTCAGCAAAATGTTTCTCAACTAAACAAACAATAGTGGAAGTTAATTTTGAATAGAATTCACTGATTTGCAGTTATTTAGACAAAAT
The DNA here is from genome assembly GCA_013397555.1 of Urocynchramus pylzowi. Taxonomy (NCBI): domain Eukaryota; kingdom Metazoa; phylum Chordata; class Aves; order Passeriformes; family Fringillidae; genus Urocynchramus; species Urocynchramus pylzowi. The sequence continues at coordinate 132,413 of VZRH01006479.1, forward strand.
ACATATGAATTCTTAAACACAGCATAAACAAAGCACTAAATCTTATTTCAAAACTGCATTAGAATGTACTGTATCCATTCTGTAGAAGAAGAGAAATATCCAAGGAGTTTTGCTGATCTTTGACTGAATTTATCACATATACCTTTTTGCCCTTTTTTAAAAAATAAGACTATCCTACAGCTGGATATTTTTTCATATATAAAAATTTTTTTGGCTAAATTTTTGCCAACCTCTTGGACCTGTACAGATACCATTGAACTGGATACCAGTTGATTGAGACTGAGAGTTCAGAGAATCAGAAATAGGACTAGATAACTAGGGTAACCAACTTCATCTACATTCAGCAATTTAGAATAGCATCCAAGGTTTGCCTGTTGGATCTCCTGTGTTGCATCACGAAGAAATGAGTGTGTGATGGCACACACCAGAAATTTGGGATTGGTCTGATTCCACTCTGGCTTTCTGAGACTCCTAATTTCATCATGCCTCAGTGTCTTTTACTTTAAAAATGCCAAAAATCCACACTCAGCAGTACTTTCCTCAAAAAGATCCTGTGAAATTTAATTGCTTTAAAATCCTTGGGGAGAGTTTTGGAGAGAAGATCCTCTTGAAGATCTGCATCCGCACAATGAAGTGGGGATTAGTTTAAATGCTGAATGTGGCCGATGCAGTGATCTTTGAGCTGAGAGAGGAGTCCTGACACAAATGCTGTCTCTTATTTTCTGGTTCACTGGCCTTCTACAGAGATTGCTGCTGTATCAGGGTGCCAGTAACGCCCCCTGCACATTTTGGTAGACCTGATTTAGGGGCAGGCCTAGATATGTTTGGGGTATGCTGGCTCACCACCCTCCTAAATGTAACTTAAATCCCAAAGCTGCAGCAGAAACTGTGGGGAGGCAGTGCTGCAGTCTGTTGTGTGAGATAAAGTTTTAATCTCTCCTGTTTCCCTTGGCACTCCTGCTAGCTGGGCACACAGGAAAAGCATTCAAGTAATTTATGCATCTGGCCTTTTTGTATAGCCTTGGGAGGACCCTGCTTACCAGGCTCTGCTCTCTAGTTCAATAGAAACAACACTCAGTTTGTGAGCCTCTCAAAAGCTTAACTCCCTGTTACTTGGAAAAAATATCTGCATCAGGTCTAAAGGTCCTCTGCAGCTAAGCTTTCAGGGTTGGCTGTTGAAGTAATCTAGGAGGCAAAGTGTAAAAATCTGCTCCTGGAAAGAAGTGGAAATGGAAAGAAATAATACATTTGAGTACATCAGGGAGAGAATGTGCAAAGCAATTTAAGCCAGAGCGGTTTAAGCATTGAACAGTGGATAGTGGAAGATTTGCTGTCAAGTGTTTCCATTTTTCTTTATCAACTTGAGAAGTGAGCAAATTGCTGGCCTTCAGTTCAAAAAGTACATGCCCAGACGGCTGACAACGCTTGACAAACTCTCTCAGATGCTACTGACTCCAAAATCCAAACTACCAGTTTCATCTGCGCTTAAATACTGGGCCTGCTAGCAATGTGCTTAACAAGGTTTCCTGGCCAGGGCAGGCAGTAATTAATTGGTTTACACATGTTTATACTGGACAGAAACTAACCCCTTGTTAGAAAGAACTGTGCATAAAAATAGTTGTGACAAAGAGCCTGGACTCAAAGAAAGACTGTACCTTAATTCACCTAAACAAAATCTCTTGTTTCCTTTTGCTTTTATCAACAGATATCTTTAAATTTTTACAATGAAGTATCTTGCCAAGATGCCCTGGTTTCTGGGACTCAGAGCTGTGGGTCAGCAAGCAGCATAAATACACCAGCATTGCTCCCTGCCCAGGCCAGCCAGCCTGCCCTGACACAGGGCATGCTGTCAGGGTGCATTATTCCCTGCATGTGGCTCCAAGGGCTCCGTGTTTCCAAATGGCTCAGTGACAGAGGGACAGACAAACCTCACTTGGGGACCTGGCCACGGCTCTCAGTTATGCTGCAGAGATAACCTTGTAGGCACAGCCTCGACTCCCTACTCTTGCTCCGCAGCACTCCTGGAGCTGCTTTGACAGTCCAGAAAAATAGAGCATTGCAAGGCACATTCAACAGCCAAGAACATTGCTACTGAAAACCCAGTTTTATTAAGAACCTTTGAAATTCCCAGGCTAAAAACAGATATGTGATTTTCTAAAGGTGCTTCTGCTGAAAGGTTAATTTTGTATTCGCTACTATCCAGGAGAGAAATTATGTCATCAGTGTACAGCTAGTAATTTGTCTCTAGAAGGGTTAAAGCAAAGAAAACTCTGAGTCATTAGAAAGGAATAATTCCTTTATTTGAAGCACACATGAAACAGGAGTCCGGATGGCAAAGGAACAAAGCCTTATTCTTTCATGTGCATTTGCCGAACGCCTTGGTGTCTTAGATAAAGGACAAGTATCTACTAGTGGATTACCATTTTGAAAAAGTCAGGGCTAAAAAAAAAATAAATAATTCTCTGTGAGGCTGTGTAATTGAAACTCCATAGAAGTTCAAAAGCTTAGGCCAGTAAGCTCCTGGCCACCAGCTAATTCATGTATTTTATGACAAGAAGGCAGAATGCTAATTAACAGGACAACATATGGAGGGAGAGAATGAGAAGGCTGCATGGATATTCAGTGACAACCATCTGAACTTCAGAGGCAGTACAGAGGGCTATTAATGCACTCCCTTGCCCTGTCTGAGAGTGCTGACCTCACTTCTAATCCTGCCCCTCCAGGGTACTTAATTTCCAGCATTGCTCAACCCAGTCAGGCCTGTTTAACAGTTTCTTTTCTGAGTTAGTCTCTTTGAAGAGGCCCTATTTTCTGTTCAGTGACATGAAAGAGATACTGATGTTGATTATCAAAGGCATGTGCTCCAAACCACCAAGTGTCTAATGCCCAGGGGAGGTAATATTATCTCTGCCTTCAACATTTACATCCTCCCGCCAAGAAAGATGTGGTGGTTAACTAGCACATCTTTTTTCCTTCCTACTAATTTTACATGAGCTATTAATCAGATGGGAAAATTAACTAATTCTTCAGCTTGTAGGTCATGCTAGGGCAGCACTCTCATCTAGATTAAAAGGACTGTGGACTGGTGCAAAGTCAGCTGTGCTGTTCCTTGGAGTCAGACAGGTTTATGCATGGCCTTTTTGCTACATTGCACCGATGAAGTTTCTCTGCAAGTCTGTCCAGTGACTGCAAACCTTTGCCCAACTGCACAGCCGGAGGGCTGGCTACCCCCACCTACTCCTGCTTTTGGGAGGAGTCTGCTCCACCTACCAGCTGCCACAGTAAAGATCAATCAACATCTGCCTGCTCACTGTGAAAGGGAAAAAACCTCTCCTGAAGAAGGAGCTCTTGCGCATTCACTTCTTGATGAAGAGGGAAAGCCTCTCTACCAAGCAGTCATAATTGCCTGAGCTTTTAACCCAGAAATCCTTGAAATTCCACTGTGGGCAGGTGGAGCTCAGAGGTAAAAACAGGGAAAGCAATTGCTACCCTAAATGAAGCTATTACTCAGGATTTCTTTCTATAATGTTTCCCTACTCACCGGCTGAGGAACTTTGTCTGCTGCAGGGCAGCAGAGAGAGCTGTGGCTCAGCATAATTGCATAAAACACTGACAAATGACACCATTGCTGAAACTCATCTCCTGAAGCCAAAGTGATCATGCATGTGCAGCAGCAGGTCCTCTCTGATGCAGTGATTCAAGTCTTGTCCCATCATGACCCTCACTGTACAGCAGCTATACCAGGCATGCATGTATATATGTATATATCATGCTTTTTACTATGGATTCTGGGGTCTGGACTCCATGGCTCAAGAGGTCTCCTTCAGCTTTGTGTCAAGTAAGATTACACAAAACTAGAGGGTTTTTTCTTGAGATGGGAATTAAATCCTAACCTCTCACCTTGTGTTTCTCTGCATCTTCCCCCCACCTGTCACTCTTAAGGTACATTCTAACTTCCTAGATAACAAAAATAAACAATCACAGAATGCTGGAGGAAGCTGTTTAGCTGAAGTTTAGTTGGATCAGCATTTCTTCATCTTTTGCCCAATCTTAGAATATTGCATTTGCTGAATTTTTTTGTTTAAAAGATGCACACAAATCCATACTAAGGGATTTCAAGGTACTGTGTGCACTGATAATGAAAACAATGTAGCAATGGTCACTTAGTTTTAAATTTTTATCTATGCTAACATTTTGAACTAAGGGGCTTTGAGTTGACAAAAATGGGTCATATAAGCATCTAGACAGATTTATGACAATTTAAGTAGGTCAGGTGCTCTCTTTTGAGCTGAACACTAAAAATTCCAGTGAAAGGTTTCTAAACTCTTTTCAGTGAAATATGGCCATGTGAGTTTTTATAACATTTTACAAATATATAGTATCAGGACACTGACTAAACACTTAGAAACGTGTTGTTTTAACAGTGTCTGAAAGCAGAATGAACATGAGCTCCTCCACTACCCATGGATCCATTGTGGGCCACTGTCATCTGTTTATCTGTTGGGTTTTTCTTTTACAAAGCTGTAACTACACGTGCAATATCTCATGTAATTATTGCAGTGGAGCACACGCGAAGCACTTCTGGCAGTAGGAGTATCTGATCTGCACGTGTTCTTGCTGCAGTGCCAAACCTGAGGAAGTTTTCCTGCTGCTTACTTGTGGACCTGCCCTTCTTACATGCAAACCTTAGATATTCATTCATTCTCTGTAAGAGCTGACCCCAAGTATTTTTGAGGTTTTTCACAAAAATTATTTTGACTGAAAGAACAACACTTAGGTCAAGACTTTCAAGCCTTTGCTATGTTTTTGCTTTTGTCCTTTATCTGGCATGCACAATACAGATAAAAGCCTCCTTTGGCACTCTTATGTGGTTTTCAGCTCCATATTGCTACCAGCTAGTGAGTAATCCCTTCACTATGGAATTGCTAATGAGTTTCTGCTAGGAAACACAGAAATAACATGTAGGAGCAAATGTTCATGATGTGCCTTCAAATAGAGCTTGGATTTGGTCTTCCAGAAGAGGATTCAGCAGTGTTTTCCTCAGTCTTAATTAATCCCAGAATGAAAAAGCACTGAGCTGTGTTCAGACAGTTCTGTTCTGATCAAGACTGACTTTATTCAATAGTGTGTCTGCACATAATAATGATGCATTTTGTGATGACTGGGTGTATTCTGCCAACACTTAGCTCTAGAACAAAGGACAATAGCAGCGATGTATGAAAATGTGTGTAAAAGCCCTTTACTGATGAGATCTACACTGGACAGATCAAAAAAGCAGGATCCTTCACACAGGAGGAAAAAAAAAAGTATTATTGCTGTTTTATCTTGACTTGGAAACCAAGTGTTCTGGCTCATCACCAGCATCAGACTTCTGCTCTTTTATGCTTTGGCCTCTGGGAAGTCCAGCCTTGGACTGAGGCCACTGGGTAATAACTGGAGGCTGCCATTGATCCAGAAAACAGGAGGAGCTGACATAATGGCAGGGCTAGAGCTAACCAGATTAAATGAACCTCTGTTCCTCAATCGTGACTTGGAGGGAGTCATAGAAAGAGCTAAAAGATAATCCAGTCTCATGCTGAAATCAGGGCAGTCTGAACTGAATATCAAATGTTGGCTTTAAGCTGGGTGATGTGTTTTCCCAAAAATCTCATTTCTCACTAAGAGCATTGGTCTTGGTTGTAGGATGTTCTTACATTTCAAACATTCCTTGTTCCAAGGGGAGTAACTTTACCTCATTTAAATTTCCTGTGTTACAAGTAATACCTATATGTTTTCTGATCCAGCTTATTCCACTTGTGTCCTCTTGTGTATATTAACTCTGAATACTTTATGTAACAAAAAAAAAATAAAAATTAAATGCTTTAGCAATTTATCTTGCTTTGGTTATTTTAGACTAGCTGTGAACTAAGCTGTTAATATATTTAGCTCTTACATTGGCAATGGCAGAGCTATCATGAAGAAGACTACATTTGTAGCAGGATTGCCAACAACATATGTGTTTGCTCTTGTCATTTGACAGAAAATGAAGAGTTTTTACAATAGGCAAGCTGTGCAGCTCTGATTAGCTATATCCAATTATCTTGAATAATCTCCTGCACTAAGCCTGTTTAGAAAATAGAGACTTTTAAGAGGAGGTTGCTGGTTTCCAGACCTCTAGCTTCATAGCAGTGGAACTCAGTAACACACCAGCATTTCCATTTCAGTGACACTGGTACCATTTTGTTGAGATCTTCTTGTGTCTTTTCTGAAACTGTTTAATTTTGTGTTTCCTTAAATTTGAACACTCAACTCCTGACCTCAGAACCACTGGAATCCATCAATCTTTGACCACATCCCCCAGGTATAATTGGGTCTATGTCAGCCTGTTGTGAGCAGGCTACATGATAACTACATGAATACTATGCAGGCCAAACTTAATTAAAGGCTGTAAGTAAAGTGGCATTTCTAATATCCTGTGATACATACCACATTTAGACTAATGTGGTCAAAATACATCCACTTTTTAATAACTTGTCATGAATGCCCTGGGCTTGGCTGTGATAGAGTTAATTTTATTCTTAGCAGTTGGTACAGTGCTGTGTTTTGGATTTAGTATGAGAATAATGTTGATAACACAACATTATTCTGATATTTTAGATGTTGCTAAGTAGTGTTTACCCTAAATCAAGGACTTACAATGTCTCATGTTCTGCCAGTGAGCAGGAACATGGGAATTTAGGGGGTAGCATGGCTAAAACAGCTGACCTGAACTAGCCAAAGTGATACCCCATACCAGAGAAGGTCATGCTAAATCTATAAACTGGGGGGATTTGGCAGGAGCCACCAGTCACTGCTTGGGGATGGACTGGGTACTGATCAGTGAATAGTGAGCAAAGGTATTGTGCATCACTTGTCTTTCTTGGGTTTTATCTCTCTCTGTCTCTTTTTCATTACAGTTATTATTATTATTATTATCATTATCATTATCATTAGTATTATTATTATATTTTATTTTGTTTGAATTATTAAGCTGTTCTTATCTAAACCCATGAGTTCTACTTGTTTTTCCTATCCTACTCCCCACTGGGAGGTGGGTGTGTGTGAGCCAGCAGCTTCATGGCAGCTTAGGTGGTAGCTGGGGTTAAAAACCACCACAAAGCAGTATATAGGTTTTTCCACTGGTGCAATTTCCACCACCAAATTGAGCTAGTTGGCCGATTTAGGCCCATTTTTGATCACTTAAGTGTCTATGAATAAGCTGATTAATTATTACCACTGCTAACACTACCCATTTTGCCAGTGGGATGGGTAGCTGTGTAACTGTGAGCAATTAGAGAGGACATTCAGGCAGAGTATGACCTTCCCTAGAATGAACTCATGTTCATTCTCTAGAATGAACTCATGTGGAAGCTCCGTGTCAATTTTTTCCTTCTCCATTCCCATTTCATATAATTCCTGAGCTCAGAGCACGTCCAAACTATAGGCTCTATTAGTCTTTTTCATTAGAGCCTTGCCAGTGACCAGCACCCAGGAAAGTGTCTTGTGTAGCTTCTAGGAAGGTAATGGTGTTTAAAGAAGTCACAGTATTTTATCCTGATGGTGTTGGTTCTCCGTGTTGTGAAATTTTGCTGTTGATCTGCTCAGTATTATTAAACAATGCTCAAGTCTTTTATTCTCTGGAAGGGACAGTAAATGGGTTTATTTTTTTAGTATCTTGAATTGCTATAAGAAGTGCTGGGGGCAAGTCCAGTCTCAGAGAACATTCATCCACTGTATTCTCATGTGTTAAGTTCACAACTGTTAAGGACATCTGTGCTACTCAGTAGCTCTTGTTACCTTAAAATAAGGTAGGCAGTTTCCTCCACATTTCTTCCTGAGGCCAGAAATTTCCCCATATTGTTCATATAATAGGAATAATCTATCAAAATTAATTTCAATTATAGCACTGCTTTTTTGCTGCTCTCTTTCTCATGCCAAGCTTTCCTGCAGAATTCTGTCAGTTTCTTTTTATAGAATTTATTCCCCCAAATATACTTAGGAAGGTGCTTTTAATGTTCCATACGAAAAATCATTCTTTTTCTGAGGCCACTTTCCCTGTCCTTATATTGCCAGAGAGAGATACACAGCAATATCAGTTGATAGTCCTTCTACTTCCATTACACTGCTCATCTGAGCTCAGCAACCACCAGAGAAATGCTGGTGGTCTTGAACATGAACTGCTATGTTTTTCCAGTTGACCGCTTTTGAGTGGAGGCACAGTTGGCCTAATACCTCTTTTTCTGGGCAGAGTTTTTACAAGCAAAGCAACAAATGCAACCTATGGTTGAAGAGTAATGTAACCATTCTTAGGTATTTCATCCTTACACAAACATCTTTCAACGGCTGTTCTGTACAAGATGGCACTTGGATGGTTCCAAACAGATCTGTTATTGTCATTCTGATTATGGCACAGCTGAGGGCTTTGATCAGCACAGTAGGCAACAAGGCTGCTGGCAGAATGGAAGAGTCATTTTTAAAAAAATGCTCCAAAAATAAAAGGCTGCAAATCCAAATTTAATCTTCTAAGCCCTGAGCTCCCCTCAATAATTCCCAGTTATGACCACACATCTTGAAGAAATAACATTACATATTAACACAGGAATCAGGAATACTATCATATTCCATTTGTAAATCACCTTACACCTTGCATTCCTATTTCTACCTCCAAATCTCTGCTGAGTTGCAGAGCACAAAGAAGAAAAGGCACTGCCTCCTCCTGTGTGCTTGCTTATTACAATGGGGTTCATTCCTTGGCTGTAGCACAAATGATAATGTGCCCCTTAAGCTCCCTCTTGTAATTTTGCACTGGTTTACCTCAAGAGGAGCTGTGTAAGACTGGAGGGGAAAGCACCTTTGCAATCATACACTGAATATGAGAAGTGCCCATAAGACAGTGACGATCTGGGTGAGTGCAGTCTGTGGGATGATGCAGTGTGACCTCAAGCAGGGAGTGAAAGGCAACTAGTTCCTGCTAAAGCCTGGTTTGAATCTTCTGGTGTGCCCACGTGTGTTAAACCACCATGAAACTCCTAGGGAAGAAAGGGATGTCATTCATGTAATGCCACCCATAACCTAAACCAGCATCTGGCCCCGGTAATGAAAACATTTGCCCACTGTGAGCTACAGAGTGGCTTTTCCTGCTGAATTGAGGGTTTGAATTTGGGCTAGAGCAAAGCCATGCTGCTGTGGGAGCAGAGCTGAGGAGTTTCTGCTACATGTTGCCTGCTGTTTCTCCAGGGTAGTCAGGATCAAGCCCTAGCCCTGTGGAAGAAGGGCAGTGGAGCTTCTCTTATGGGGGGTCTTCCCAACTGCACAGAGGCAGAAGAGCATCTTCTGTAGACTCAGCTCTCTCACAAGCCACTAGGCTATTTGTCAGGCTTTTTCTCTTGGTTTTATTCTGCCTGTGACCACATCTCACTTACCATTTAAAAGAAAAAGCCATGCAGTCCTTTTCCTGGGACAGAGACTACTCCTGCAATGCCCCACAGCCTGTTTGCTGCTGCAGAAAGCTCTCCCTGACTCAGTGACTTATTAGCAGCCAGGGCTTTGCGGGTGACCGCTCACACGCCAGCTATTCCCTGCAGCTGCCTCAGGAATTGTCTGCTTGCTTGGGGCTGAAACAAGAGTGTCAAGTTAAAGCAGCCTCTGCTCAGTCCCCAAATTTACATGGAGGAAATCATGAGAGGCAGCCTGGCCTGTGGAATGTGCCCATGGCATGTGCTTGCATTTGCTAGCATGACTTTGGGGGCAGTGAGGGAGGAGGCATTCACACTTGTGCTGCTCCTTGAGAAAGATTTCACCATAGAGCACATAATAGAGCAGGAGAAAGCACTGGTCCTTTCAAGTATTTTTGCAATACATTAATGTGATTCTTAGTGAGGACTCTTTTCCTTACTTGACCTGTTGTGCCCCATTGCATTACATTTTACAAGGAGCACCTCTTGTGAGCTGGCAAGCCGCCTAATGTTGTGGCTTGAAAATCTTCACAGGTGCCTCCAAGCTACTCCTCTCCCTTCCTCCATCTGCTTGAGGGGAGTAGGGCCAGGCAGGCAGGGAGGTGGAAATGACCACGGAGAAGAGAGGAAGCCCAGCTGAAGAAGGCAGAGCTGGAAGCCTGGCATGAGAAGGGGGAATATGAAGGCAGAAATAGGAGGCTCAAATAGAAGTGTTTTGAGAAAGGAGAGAGGAGGTAGAAATAAGAAGTGGTCCTTTCTAGTCTGCAGGTTCCCCAGGCCAGGAACCTTACCTGCCTCTGTGATTGCATGCCATCCTTCTCAGATATTCTGAGTACTGCTGTATCATGTAGACTTCTGAGCACGGTGATGGGAGCCAGGGGGCTGGAGGGTGCTGCAGTACTTGGTAGCTTCTCTTTGCTAGAGACAGGGTGAGATGCAGATGCCATGCAAAGTCCTTTGCATTGCTAGACCTGTTGAGAGCTTTCTCTCAGGTAAAAGCTGTTGCCTACAGTTAAGGTATGGAAAGACAGTATGAGTGTGTCCTTTGGAAAGAGAGCTTAACAATTATAGAGGAAAGGAAAATATATATCATAAAATGAGATAATGTGTGTCATTTTAGAAATCCTGTGTGGAGCTGCTAATGGTACTGTTGTTCTGAGGAGGGTTCATGACATTTACTTATCACAGTCTTCATCCTCAGCCTTCTCCCCAAATTTATGTTTATGCCCCTGCTCTGTATTCAGCAAGATGAATGAATGAATGAATGAATGAATGAATGAATGAATGAATGAATGAATGAAAAAAATAGTTCATATGTGGCATGAAATGCTAGCCTAAAACTTTCATAAATGGATTCCAGTCTATAACTGTCCAGTTAAGAAACTGCAGCAGCTTTACAAATCAAGTGATACTAGACTTGGGCAAGCCAAGCAATCAATGGTACAGCCAAGCCATAGTGAAACAAGCCAAAAAATCAGACAGCGGCCAACAAGGCTGACTAAATATGTAAAGTATGAAAAAAAGAAAATACATAATAGATATGCAAGATCACTGTGGCCGCCAGGAAAAGGTGCCAAAATATCCCTGCTGGCTTAGGTTCTCTTGGCCTGGATCTACATGTTTATGCTGAGCTGAGCTCAAACGAGGCATCAAGCATGAGCCTGGCCTGCTCCTTCATTGGCTTAACAGCTCACCCTTGACAGAATGTGTGAGCTGGGTTCACTATGGAGACGGTTGTCCATAGGGAAAAAAGCAGAAAAGCCTGACCTGATCTCCCCTCATTGCCCCTGAAATGAGGCCACCTTTCAAGGTTTCATCAAGATCACTCCCACTGATGTTATAACACTAATTTCTGTTTCTGGTTTTTCAGCTGTGATCTCCTGAGAGCTAATGCTCCTGAAAGCAGCCAGGTCTGCTTTCGTTTGTGTTTCTTTCTCCCCTGCAGAAGATCACAGGTTTAGAGAGGTATGGAATGTATGGCGAATGCTTCCACAGGCCGAACGTACTCCAACTATCACATCGACACAAAGGTGTTTCAGTTGTGGTTTTAATTTCTTTAATGAGATTCTTCATCAAGCTCTGTAGATGGCAGTAGGTTGGTTTTCTCTGAGGTATTTTGCTCGAATACTTACACGGTAGGGCATGTGTTTTTCTCTACACAAACTTGGATCCTCTGCAGGGTCAACCCACACTGAAAGTGGCAGCTTTGATTGGAGATGCCATTCTCCAGTGACTTGGATCAAGGGCTGGGGAGGTACTCAGGGAATTTCACTACTGTATACAAAACTATTGACCAGGTGCATAACCACGAATACCAACAAGTAAAGAAATTTCTTATATATCAACAGTAAAGCTGAAAAGCAAAAGTACAATATGTCAGCTTTTGATACTTACTTGTCACTGGAGTCTCTCAGCTTTGTGTTCCTTATATTTACAATGGCTTTTGGCAAGAGAGACAAGTGACTTTTAAAAATAGATAAGAAGAGTAAAAAAATATCTGAATCAGCAGTGAAAAGCTCTATGGAGTCTTTCTGTTGCCACCAGTGGCTTTTTGGACCAAGGCTTTCCAGAATTAGAAGTCAGAGACACAATGTTTGGCTCAGAATACACACTTAAAAAAAAGAAAAAAAAAAAGTATTCATTCAGATTTGATGCTGATATGCAAAACAAATGTTAAAATTATTAGGATTACTTACATGATAATTGTTTTTCTTCAGGGCAAAACAGTAATTTGAAGAAACCAGAACCATGACTGATCTTTTGGTTTGTAATTGCCTTTATAGATGCACAATTGCATATTTGGCTCTGGCAATTGAAATTATTCTATTTGCTTTTCTTTGTGCATGTTGTCTGTAATTACCGCATCTGAGCACAGAAGATGCTCTGTAGTTGTTTTGTGAGACCAAAAGGATGAGGGAGCCTGTGGTTTAGTTGCTGGATAATTTCAAAGGCGTTTTGAATACAACAAAATTCCTAAGGAATTGCCTGCTTTGTTGAGTTACTTTTATTCTTCTTCTCTCTTTTTTTTTTT